>JAQIVE010006028.1:0-12062 GCA_034698285.1 Sminthurinus bimaculatus | reverse complement strand
GTGTAATGAAAAGTAAACAGGTATCGTGGAAACAAGAACTTTTATGCTGACAAAATCATAACCTAACGTACTCTGTATATATATGTATGTATACAAATCTATACCTTCTTTGTGATATTTGTGGGTCCGTGCCTTAGACCCGCCGATGGTCTCATCTAGCCATTTTCAGAAATTTATCTAGAAGATCATGTCTTTTTAATGCATTGAATTACTACAGTGCTCCTCGTTTTCATATTGTGTAAATACCTGGCATTAGTATACATATAAGAGAACAGATACTACAGATAGGCAAACGGGCGGACGTAGAGAAGTTTCTGTGATGCATACAGAAATGAAGCTTAAATATTTGCAAAGTATGTTTACCAGTCTTTGCTTGTGTTTGTATGGATGTTTGCTTAGAAGCAAACCGAAAGCTTTTACAAGAGAAGAAAGCTCCTTTTAGAATTTCTAGGATATTCTGAGGCTTGAAGAGTTTTGTTTAAGGGCAATTTGTAAATATAGTAGATTACGTGGTACAAAATGTAAATTTTTTCGGTTTATCTCATGCAAGGTTTCTTCTCAATTTCACGTATGCTAAGTAATTCAACTAACAATAAGTACGATTTGAAGTATCATTTACAAAGACTTGTGGAGAATGAATAAATGTTAACAGATACATAAAGAGAGGTTTGTTTTAGTCTTTCAGATCCTTCTCCTATGACATGTGAATTAATATACATATGTGTTAATTACCCGTGTCCCGTGTCATATGACAAGGATTTTTTGGGATTTTTAAGAGAATGAAACATCAAAAGTTTGAAAATTATATTGTATGGACTATGGACTAACTATCTAGTTAACTATGTAGTTTCATATAAATTTTGAGAATTTCAAACTTTCTTCGTATAAAATGGACATGGACCAAATCGACTCCGTTAATTTTTCACCCCCTTCATTTGCCATTCAACATATTATGTCTTGATGCTTGCACTAACGTGCCGACAATAATTCGGCCAACCTCTTTTAATTGTAATTCACTACACATTTTTTTGAACGAAAGATTTACTTGCATCTCATTGGCACATTTCTTTTCCAGCGAGAATTGAATTTTTTTTGTAGGAAAGTTACCATACGAAATCTGATGTGGCAAAAAAGCAAAAGAGAAGACTAAAACTTCTGAAAATATTCCTATTTGCGTCAAGTCGACATGTATTTTCGCATGGAATTTCTATGGGTGGCAAATATCTCTCTCTAGAGTTTTTTTTCTCCGGACTCGTGACTCGTGCCTGTTAAATTGTGAAGCCATACAAAGCTGTATGCATCACGATACATACGTATGGGGGTACATAAGTACATTGTACATAAATACGGTTGAAACTCAAGTCGGAACTGCGTAAAAATAAATATGGGGTTGTTACGGATTTTCTCTCACTTCTCTCTCGATCGTTCCTCGTCGGCCAACTCCGTTCACTCTTTCTATTTGCTTACTGGCTAGAAAAGTTTTATATATGCTATGCTTAAGTGCATGTGTATATCAGTAGGCACAAAAATTGTAGCCATGTGTTTCTGTGTTATTTTTCATTTGTATTTTTGTGTAGGAAGATGTACAATGTTAGCATGTGAGAACAATATAAAGTCAAATAATGTCGACCTATTTATTCCACTACAAACTGGAGAGACAGTGACGATGAGGACATGTGAAGTGTGACAAGAGGAAAATAAAATTCAATTAAATGATTTCAATTCAATCCGATAAAAAAGAAGAAAGAGAGCAAAAACTGAGTTGATACAGTTCGTTATCATATCCATCATTTTATTATATATGTTGATGTGCATTCAAAACTGGCACAATTGTAATGATATAGGAACGTGTTTAAAAAAAGTCGATCTGCATAGATAGAAATAAGTGTATATTTGGGCAGATTTGACTATTTTTCGGGGTATCATGTCATGGTATTTCCTATGTAGGCGTTTTCTCTTGAAATCCTTCAGCAGGCAGGCAGCCCTTGTCTCAGTGTGGAATAAAACCGAGTTTTATGGTCCTATGACGGAGGATAAAATGTACCCACAAACTGTATGCTACAGCATATCTCGCCCATGCCAAGTACTAACACATAATTGCAGCCTTCCATTGTAAACTTGTTCCATGATAGATTTGGGATCTCTTTTTAAACATTTTTTTACAATCCATAGTGGAAAATGGAGCATTTTCGGAAAAATATTTAAAAGCAGTACATACATAGATAAAATATTTTCACTGGGCAAGGAGAATTATATATTTGTTTGACGTTTAACATATAAGGTGGTGGATACGACTTTAGCAATATTTTAAAGTAATTAATGTTTGAAATACCTCTGCTTTGGGTAAGAGAAAAGGAGGAGGAAGAGAGGGAGAAAGAGAGTACATTTTTATTCACCTTAAAAAAATCTGGCCTTCTGCATCCAAATTTAATGCAATCAGTTTAATGTATCAATGCCTCATAAAAATCACGTCAACTATTTACTATTTAACAAATTTTAACGATTGATGATGATCCACTGAGATTTTTTTACCGAATTCGTGTCAAAATCTGTAATCCAATCTCAGATCAAGTTTTTTCAAAGGATTGTCATTGTTACAACACGAGCATATCCCAAGCCGGAAAACCGGCTGTAAACTGTGAATATTTGATATATGTTCAAATTACCGTTGGTAAAAATTATGATTCGGTCGATATTGCTTTACAGAATGGTCAGGATTAATTTCTTACCACCATTTCGTTCAATAATCGCTGAAATGCATCAAGCATGTTGTAACTTTTTTTTTCTTGCAGTCTGTAGTTTACTTTGTGCATTAACATAACCTTCAAAGTTCTCAGCAAATTAAATTTGATGTGACGTACTGTGTCCAATTCAACAAGGTGACATGCTTGGAATCGGTGGAACAAATGTTCTTGAGCGTTATGCATTCATATTTTGCCTTCCTTTGCTAATCCAGAGAATTAACCACGATTCTATGTTTTTCAAAAGTATCATTTTCATGATTTGTTCCCCGCTTCTCCTGTCTAATCGATAGAAATACCTTTCGATAGTTACATTCTATACGCTAATGTATTAACATCAGTATAGTAATTTAAATATTGGTATTATAATAGACGTGAAAATTTTGGGAGTATAATCTTGCGTATATACAATATATCTAAGTTGAAAATGGTGATATCTCTCTATCTTGGTGTGGCGTGATGTGGCAATTACGCAAGTCAAGTTTGCCATTTGACATCCACCAAGATTTTCAAAATTATTGTTATTGAACAGCGAGGTGACGGCCATCACTTTATGGAATCATAAAAGTTAATGGTTTTGGTATATAATGTAACGTGTTGCTTGAAAGCCGAGAAAGTTTAAGTTCAGTTCACTTTACTTTCTCCCGCATTCTATCGCCTCTTTCCCCCTTCTTTTTTTTAAATCAACCGTAGAGTTTCGTTACTACATAAATGTCAGTCATATAGAAGCATCAAAAATGTTTGGGGAAAGGTATAAGATATTTCTTTGAAAAATTGGCTACATCTTTTTTTAATTCCTATGTCGAGTATAATCTGTGGAAATTTATTAAATGAAATGGAGTATCAGAATCGTAAACGATTTTTAAACTTGTCAAAAGTTGCTAATTTGCTTTCCGCTAGAAAAAATGAATTGATTGGCATGTTTTTTATAATTTAAATGCAGTTGTCACATTTGCTTTTAAATTACGCACCTTTCAAAAAAGAATGAATGAACTTCGGGTTTTATAACTACACAAAGTTTACGTAAACAGAAATAAATATGGAAGAAAAAATACAAATCCGAATATTTATTCGGATTTGTATTTTTTCTTCCATATTTATGCCTGCTTACGTAAACTTTGTGTCACTTTCGTATATTCGGTTTTATGCATTATTCCGTTACGCCGGTTAGTGGCATGGAGAAATGTATGGTATATGGTTGTATATTTTTGGGCTTTTGTTTCACTTTTCGCCGCATAAAGTATAAATAAAAACATAAATATGAATACAAATCGAGGCAAAAGTTGTTTTCTTCGAGTCACATTTGAGTCGACTCGTGTTCATGCTCCATTCCCGGGTTTCTGTATATGTGTTTTCACTTTGTGATGTGTGGTTTTCGTTTTCTTGAGGGAAAAAGGAATATGTGGGACGTAAAAAGAGAAAAGCAGTGTACACAGAGTCGAGTTAATACCTAGAAAAAAGGAAGAGAAAGGAGAAAGAAATAGAGTTTTGGTCTTGGTCTTGAGTATTGAGTAAAGTTTTGGGGTTTACAGCATGGTCTAGTATGGTATGTATCTCGTATGTATATGATGGGAATAAATTGTACTAAAGATGTGGAGAGTGCATCCATAAAATAGATAGATGGATGGATTAAATATGCCGCGTATAATGAAAATGAGGAGAACGTAAAATTCATGGAATGAAAGGGAGCGGAGAAAGAGTAGAGACACAAAATAAAACGGGCTTTTTGGAACGAAAGGGAAAGCTCGTGTGGATTTGCTTGTGCTTGGTTCCTTGAAAACTGAGCCACTAACGAAAGGGAAAAATAAGGAAAGGAAGAAAGAAAGAGGGGAACAAAGTTGCAAGAGCGAATAAAATAGAATGAAATGTGAAATGGGAGGACGAAAGGGAAAGCGAAAGGATAAAGTTGAGTGAGTGTAGTATAGAATTTGGAAAGAGAAAGCAAAGCGAGCGAACTTAAAGAACAAAAGTAGGTAACAGAAGAACCTAAAAAGGAAGGACATAAGAAAACCTCGACTATTTTCTTTCTCTTGTCTTTCCTCTCACTCCCTCGCTCCTTTCACTCTTTCCTCCACACTTCCCATTTTCGATGTAAAAGTAAAGTCGCCGTAGTCGTCGTCTTCGTCGTCGTCTCGCCCTTTTCCTCGGGTTTGGTAGTTCTCCAGCTGCAGCACTAACAGCTCAGCTTTCTCTTGTGTTTCTCTATCTTTATGTATTTTATATGTTTGTGTGCTAGCAAGAGAGGAAGTGGGGGAGAGAAATAAAGAGGAATTTTCCACTGTACATATATAGCAAACCAAAGAATGGAGCGAAGGAGAGGAAAACCCGAAGAGAATGACGGTCTTGGTCCCCTTCATTCGGATTTTATCTGAGCTTCCATGCACACACAAATAGTGTGTGTGTCTGTAATGCCGTTGTATGGCATCCACACAACGGCATACATACTATAACTCCGTTTTATTGGTTTTCTGTCGTGATGCAAATTCAATGCTGTGTGTGGCAAAGCTCCCACTACTTTACTTTCCACATTCTACTGGTTCGTTTCTCGTTTTTATAATGCTCCGTTCCATTTCGATGTGTAAGTTACGTATGTATTCTCTGTGCCTCTGCGCCATCGACTGATTTTGTTGTTGTTATTCCGTGTGGATATTGTCTTGAGTTTTTGAAGCCAGCAGAATGAAAATAAAAGAATGGTCTTCGTCGTTTTCATTTTCGCTTTCCTTCGTAATCTCGGCGTTGTCATCGTCATCATTCTGTATGGTATTGTTTAGCTAAATTTTCTTGACTTTCCTCTATCCTTTCCTTCTTCACTGTGGCTTTGTAGTTGTTATGTGTTGTTTTGGGCAGACATTTCACAGGGAATTCGGGAAACATTTGGGTTTGTATGTATGTAGGTAGACATGTACAATAGAAATGGTTGAAATCTTTCTCACTGTTAGTCCGGTTCAAAGGTTGATTCATGTGTTGGATCCCATCCATGGGGTTCCGCGGAAACGTGTCGGTTGTGGGTATTGTATTTTATTTGGTTGGAGTTTCAGAGCAGCTATTTACTGTCCTGATTTTATTCTCCATTGGAATGCTTATACCTCTACAGCAAAAAGGGACACATACCTTTGATCAATTCGAGGGATGCTTTTGCTTTGCTGATTTAGCAGAAAACCGAGGTAAAGGAAACGCGCCATATTCATCCCAATGTGGACGTGGATTGTCGACTATATTATGTGCGTAATGGGATTTAGGGAAAGAAAGGAACAAGTGAGTAAATGGTATCAGATGAACGCAGGGAGGAATAAATTCCAATTCCAAGACAACCTTGTTTCGACCATCATCAAGAAAAATGTTTTAGTGATGAGTGGGCTTGAAAGTAAATGGCTAAACGGAAGGGGATAATATGCATACTATGCTGCAATGCAATGCATGCAATGCATTTTTTTGGAAAAAAGCAAATTCTGGTGGGCTGTTGACTTTTTCAAAAATATGGAGGATAAAATAAGAAACTTGAAGTCTCAACTCTCAAGTTTATTCTACATTCTGTAGAGCAGCTGACCATAAGCTCGTGAATTATTAGTATTAGTGCTGGAGCTACATCACGGATGTAGCTCCATGCATATCAAACTCAAGAAAAGACCCTATGTGGATCTGCCGACCGGTTTGACTGGAATCGTGAAAAGGAGCGACGGCAGGAGGGATGGACAAACAACCCAATGGAATAAGAGGAGCTCGCTCCCTGGGATATATGAAACATGGAAAAAACTTCAATTCAAAATAATGGTGAAAAACTTGTGGTAAAAGTTGTTGAGTGACATGAAATATGTTGAATCACTTTATGTTACAAAAAAAATTAACGAAATCAGTAACGATTAAAAGTTGGAATAGTTTTTCTATTCGGTTACAATTTTATCGATACGCAACGTTAACTGAGGAAGCTACCTATAGCATGGAGAACATCTAGAAAGTCGAATTTTTTAAGTGACTATATGTGGCTGTGCAGAGACTCGGTTATTCAGAGATATTCTAGATTTATCAACGTCACGTGTTTGCCTTCCAGCCAAGATCAGATCATTATAAGAACATGAAGAGAGTAGAGGGAGGGCAAAAATACCAAAGCTTATAACATCTAAAACCTTCCTGCTTTCTCTTCATCTCGTTCACTTCAGTATGTATTATGTACGATGGCTGGCTATTTTTTGGTGGTAGTCGAATTTTATGATACCGAATTCTTCTTTCTTCTGTGTGCGTTATGCCTACATATGTACGTGAGTATAATATTTCTCTCAAAATGTAAGTATGCTTATATATGTACATTCGTAAAATACGTTATGGTCGTAACTCTTCAATTTTTTCTTTTCCCTGTGGCTTTCATCTCGTCCAATGTTGATGTCGTTATGACTGTGGAAAAGGATGAGACTTATTTCGTTTCCGGTTTACACAGATTTCAAAAATCGATATGGACCTCCAAAGTGTATTATAGAAGTGATTTATCGGTACCATAATACGCGATGTTGGTTTTTTATATACACTGTAAAAATACAAGTTTACTGTCTGTGCGTTCAAAGTGCATTTTGTAGTAAATCACTGAGGTTCAAATGTAATCCGCCTTTACCATGTGTGTTTTTTTGTGAGGACATTTCCCGGTACTCTAGACTTTTAGGTCAACAGCTGGAGATTTCTTTCTTTCCGTTTAAGTAGTAGGTAGTACAAACGCGTACAAATATTTATATCATCATTCTGACCCCACATTTACGTCAATTTGAAGTTCAATAGAATCCACAATCCACAAGCTTTCGATGTTTAGAAGGTATGCGACAAAAATTTACTCGTATTTTATTTTTACCCTTGTCATAATTTTTGATTGATTTGAACCGCAACTTCTGATTATTGTTTTACGCAAAATGTTTTCGTAATTTTTCTGTCTGAGATTACAGGTGTTGTTTCGTATCATTTAACTGCGTCCACTCTCATGTGGAACGTTTGTCATATCTCTTTCACTCCCGTGAAGATTTCAAACTTTATTCGGGGAACTAGAAGGCAGTTTGGATCAAACATTAATGTACACACAGAATACAGATGTTGCACAGGTGAAACCGGACGGAAAAATAAAAAGTAAGGCAAAGGTTAGATTAATGTATAATGTGATTGCAGTGGCTATTAGTAATAGTAGGACATATGAGATTTGTCTCATTATATACATAAAGTTGCTTTAAGTTGAGGAGAAATGTAATGCAATGAGGAGAAAAGAGTAAAAACGTCCAGAGTATGGAGATAACCATGATGGTGTTTCCTGCTAGAAATTGTTAAAAATTTTCTTGTGAAATTGTAGGCGACTGAATAACAAGTAGAGAGTAGAGAATAGAACAGAAACAGTTATGTTTATAGTTATAACTACCAACTGCCCAAAATTGCTCCCATGACTGCACGCTTATTACTCTTCTTCCACTCTCTTTGCCCTTCAAATGTCCAAGGAGATGGAAGACTTTTGACAAAAGTCCATTTTACAGCATAAAGTTATAGTTTAAAATGTAACTTTAAAATGAAAATGTTCCTTTTTTACTCACGCAAAAAAATTACAATAATCACACAAGTATTTGTGATAGAATTTATTGAAGCGACCCAATAAAAGTTTGTTTCCATGTAAAATAAATGTAAAACGATAGGAAAGCTTTTTTCGAATCAGTATTTTTCAAGTACTTCTCAAATTTATTCCTATTCTTTAGTCAGATCATTTTGGATGAAAATTTTTTCAAATAAAAAAAAGTAAATACAAGTGCACCACCTACTTATTTGTGATGGTGGTTGGTTTTAATTAACAATGGTAACCTTTTAGAAACTCTTTATGATAGGAGCAAATGTAGACTTTATTTATTCTGCAGTTTGAAAAGGAGTCAAGTAATTGAATTTTCCGTTTCGCGTAAATTATACGTTGTGTTAGAGTATATACATGCAACATGCACACCACACGCCTATGCAGCTGTTTTTGTTGGAGTTTATAGAGATCTTGTTGTACGCTTTTAAAGAGTAAATAAAATTTCATAAAGAGCATGTTTTTTTCTTGGTGAGAAAAAACATTATGAAAATGTAATGATTTATTTTATAGCATACTCGGATGTTCTTTGCTATGTTTAGCCCACAAAATTGTGTGTGAATTTGAATGTGAATGTCTACCAGTGTTTGACGTGACTTCCACAATCCATGCTACGTTATTGTAGCATTTATTAATATTAGTATTTTTTCGATCAGCTCATGAGAAATCAAGATTGTCATAATCACAATATATAACATATCATAGTGTAGTAAATGTGTTGTTTTTGTACTTTTGTTATGACGCAAATCAAGATCTCGCTTATAGACTGAAAAATTGTGCGATAACAATGTTAAAACTCAGTGCAGCACTGCAAATGTAAATAGTAAATAAAAAATAATTTACTATGTATTATGCATTCTACTGACAATGTCAGGGTTATGCTTCAAGTTGTTTGGGTTTGTTTTTCACCTAAAAATGTCATGCATTTCCTAAAACAACAATCATAATAACGTAACGTTTTATTTGACGCTCTTTTGCAAAAGAATAAAGTCATCGGCAAAAGTTTGTATAACATATATATATATATATATAAACATGAACAACATGAAAGAGGAAACCAATCTTGGATCTACTTGGTAGGACCTGTTGTATGTATATATGTCCAAAAGACAGTGCAGATCGTGAGGTTTTTCTGTTAAATTACTACTTTTTGACTCGTCCACGCAGCAAAATTGCATTATTGTGTGACAAGTAAGGAAGTTGATACTGTTATGCAAGTAAGAAAAAGAAGAATCTTGCTTTGTTGGATAGTAGTGGCTATACATTAAACAATCCAAGACACTATGTACTATACGATTTGTTAGTGTTTCTAGCGAATCGAACTTGCAAAAAAGGTGTTTTGTGCACCAACGAGACCGGTTGTGAAAAGTGCAAAAAGTGATATTGTATTACAACAAATGGGAATAAAGCTCCCAGTTTTAGTTCACTTGAAACTGTCAGTGGCAGCAAAAGAAATAAAGGCCATTCTAATAACGTACTACATGTGGTATGTAGTATTCATGAAGTATAGAGCAAAAACAGCCGATTGTCCGTTACGAACGGCTTACAATACCCAAAGTTGCACGAATAACAATCAGTAATAACAATTAATTTTGTACATAGTATAAATATGATATATGCCATGCATTCTTATTGATTTTCATTCGGTGTCAGGATATTTCGTATTGAAAATGAATATCATAGCAGGAAAATATTACTAATGTGTGGTGTATGCTGCCAAAATTAACGGAGGTTTTAATTTTGTGTCTCTTAACACGTTCAAACCTTGTATATATAATTTGCTGCCTTGTCATACATATTTGAATTAAATACAATGTTACATTGCGCCGTAACTTATTTAAAAATCATATTGCGTATTGAAAGGATGGTAGGGTTATTTTTTGGCATCTTGATTTCAATGATTAGTTTCGGCTTATAGATCTAACAGTCTTTACCTGTGCCATGGGAAAGGAGCATCGTTCATTGACACAGCACAGCACGTAAAAATAACATTGTATGAGTTGAGTGAAGCCAAGGCATTATTCAGCCGTTGGCATTGTCCATCACAATGATATCGTACGATGATACACACACACACATGTGTGTGTGCATGATGTACATATTTACCCTCGTAAATTTATCGTACATCCATGGTGTGAAGTTCAAGGATGAACTTTTTAGACTTCTAATCACGAAGTCTAATCAGTTTAAACTTTAAGCAGGTCGTCGATACTCCACTATTTACATCTTCATTGTTGTTCGATTTAGCCCAACGTCAATTTATATTTAGGTAATAAAATAGAATGTTTGTGGCTGGTATAATTTACAATTTATTAAAACTGTCATAAATTTTAAGCTTGATTAAGCTCATATTTGAAGAAATACGGGATAAATTGTAAGGTGATGGGTGATGGCCTCTCGTTGGCTTGGATTTTTGCTACTGTTTCCTCTTGCCTTTAGGAGCTTGACATGAGTCATAAATGGTGCTACTATGACTCACACGTATCATCATCCGTTAGATTATAACAACGTTTTTTGTGTTCTGGTCCCTTTACATTTTGACTTGAGTAAATTATCACTTTAGGAATATGTATGTGTACACAGAGCTAGTGTATGAAAAAATGGGAAAATGGACGAATTTCAACTCGGGTTCATCATCACAATCATAATCATATGAATCATGAAAATAATTTAATTTTTGGTACATTTTGCACTGCTGTTTAACCATAATCAATGGCAATGAGAAGGAGTTTCGTATCTAAAATGATTTTGCAGCGAATGTTAAAGTTGCCCTTTCACATGTACACATATGTTTTTACAAAAGTGGAAGGTTGCTTACTTTTGTGTACGCTTGTTTTGTTGTCTTTGTTATTCTCCCCCTCTCACATCAGTCTAGTTTGTATGTTTGCAGGAAGGTATTACGGTACTTTATAAACACGTACCTAGATGTTGTCCACTGTAATTTTTGTCGTGACAAAAGAGGTTTTCGATGGATTTTGAAATTCGAATAACTGATTTAGCTGATTACATGCTATGCAGGAGAATTTTTCATGCGTATTTGCCGTTGGTAATTCGTCGTAATTTGAATTTTTGCAGGAAATAAAATATATTTTATTAGACATGGAACGCAACTGAATTTTGGATTTGCAAAAAGGTTCATAAACTATGTAATTATTCTTCGTTCTTGTACGTGTATGGGTATATTCGCCTCTTAAAATTGGATTTAGGTGACTGCATGGAAATAATACATTTAAAGAAAATATGTTTAAGCTTTAGTCTTATATCTTTTACACACATGTTTACGAATTATCATTTTTAAGTTCGTTTCAGGTTCTAAGGAGAAAATTACTTCACTGCCATAATGTCATGAACAGGGAGTTACTTTCAATTTCCTAAAGACATTGTCATTCAACCTCAACATCTGGATTGCTGTAATGCAATGTAATAATCATAAGGATTATTTGAGCGTACATATTTTGGAGTAGAATTACCAACGTTTTTTTTTTACTTGTTGAGACGGTACAAGGAAGAATGAAAAGGTTAAATTAAAGAATAGCATCACGAGTAGTCGTCTTAGTGTTTGCCTTTGTTATTTCTTTCATTCTATCTTGGGGTTTACAATCGAATGAGCGAATGTTAAGGTTAAGGCACATAAAAGTTCATGATTTTTACGCGTGAGAAACTTATGTAAGGTAGAAGCTCCGAATTGTGACCAAACCCTAATTGTGACCAAGACCATTTAGGCTGTGTTAATAATATTT
>JAQIVE010006027.1:0-12063 GCA_034698285.1 Sminthurinus bimaculatus | reverse complement strand
CTCATATGAATAATCCTAGTAGTAGTAGTAGTAGTAATAATAATAATAATAATAATAATGACGTTGGTGGAATAACTTTGACGACTAGGAAAGGAAATTTCGAAAAACTGCCTCAAAATCCCATCTCAGATTTAATAACCTGTACAAACGACACAATATTAGACTTACAAGACGAGATTTCAGTCAATGTTGACAGTCCTTACAGTTTAATATCCGAACCTGATCCTCCAAATATTGCTGAAATCATTGATGTTCCTACAACAATAGAAAGTATCTCATCCTCATCAAATTCAAACTCATCATCAATAACTCTTGGTTCAGGTTCAACGTTATTCTCGGCAGCAAGTGGAAGTAGTAGTAATAGTAATCATAGTAGTAATGGGAGCTTGAGTAATTGCAATTCAATAGCGTCACCTGTTTGGATAAATAGTACAGGAAGTGAACATTCAAATCCCAGTCCTGGCTTAATACAAGAAAGAATTAATATTAATTCCTCGCCCTCTCCTTTGAATACTATGAGTCTCAATAATCATAACCATCCTCAACAATTTAATAATCAGTGTACTACTGTAAATGTGAGTCTGACAAATAATAACAATAATAATAACAAACGTCGTCTTGATGCCCCTGTCGTTGTTGGTGACATTGTTGATCGCAATACTGTACTTGTTCAGGTGAGAACTCACAACTTCCAAAAGCCTGTCATGTCTTTTTTCTAATCCCTGTCTCTTTGTATCCCTTTCATTGACTCAGCAAATTCCTTGTCGCCGAAATATTATGTGAACTCTATATTATAATATCGTTATTCTTTTTCTTTGTCGCTTGTCATGTCATTCTTAATGACCAGATAATTAAACTTGATAATGACTTGAAAACAGTAATCGTTATTACTATGTACATACATATATTATAATATTAATCATTGTACCAATCGTTTATAAATGTTTTACTTTAAACCCGCTTCAAAGCTTACGCTTTTCACACATCATTATTGCTATTAATCACATTAGCTGACAAAATGTATCTAAGCAAACTAATTAGTAATGATTCAATAATAATGATCGTTTCGTAACTTGCTCATTATGTGTAGTAGATTAAAGCAAAAAATGTAAACAGCTTCATCCATGTCATCTTGAGGCCACATGTAGTTATTTTTGACAGCCTCATGGTCAAACTGACAACATAGAATTTACATAATATTATTATACCCAACCTATCATAGTTACCATCAATTTTGCCAAATCCTAATCTTTTGGGGAAACTCTTGGTTATGTTGGCTTTATAGCGCCTATTTGACCCCTAGATTACGAATATTCAAGGGTTACCAACTATTCCTACCGTTAAGTGGGCCAAAACCCCGAAAAACCGGGTCAGAACCGATTTTTCCAAAATCTAAACTGTTAGACAAACTCTTAGTTATTTCACGGATATACCACCTATTTGACCTTTTTTTTACAAATATGCAATGGTTTGTCGAGTTTCATATCGATTAGTCGGTCAAAAACCCGAAAAACTGGGTCAAGACCGATTTTGCCAAAATGCTAACTGTCAAGAAAACTTTCGGTTAGTTCATTTATATACCACCTTTTTAAGCTGTAGCTTACGAATATACAAGGCTCTGTAAGTGTTTCTACCGTTAAATGGTCCAAAACCCCGAAAAATCGGGTCAGAACCTTGTTTTTTTTGAAAAAACTTGCGTATTCAGGAATCTTTTTGCTAGTGTAACTTTGGTTGTGTAATAAATTACATAATAAATAAATAAATTAGTTTTGCGGGAAAATTAATGGTAACTACAATAGGCTGTGTGTACTTATAATGAGGTTTGAAAAAACCTTATCGGGATTCGCGCGGAGTGCGTACTTGTTTAATGCATACTTATCATTTTCTTTTGAATCTATACCCATTTAGTATTTCTTTTGCAAAAGAAATGGAAACAGTTCTGATACATCGACAAAGTCTTACTGTTAGTAAAAAAACCTTTCTTCTGCACAAATAGCAAACATTCTAGGGGAACCCACAAAGTAGCAATAATAATAATAATAATATTCTATCCCAAATGTGTTTTAGTTCTTTTAAAATTTGAATCGAATTATATTTTAAACTTTTTAACTATACAACATTTATTTACAATCTCCAATATGCCATTTTGGTGAGAAAATCTTTCAACTTTAGCGATAGCTAAACTACTAGTTTTTTGTTTGCAAAAAACATTTGTTGTTTTTTCTAAGTACATCAAAACCAGATTTTTTGTTTCTGATGTCGTCTAATTCGTCTCTATAGACTACACTATTAACTATGTGATACAACACACTATTGATACGCCAACTATAATATCTGTAAAATATGCGCAGAATATAGAAAAAAAGAAGAAAGAAAAAACACCTCTGGATTCTCATGTTGCAACAACCATCACTTTGTCGATAGGTAAAACAAGAATATGTAACATATATCAAGTACAAGACAGGGAACAGCTATTCACATTCCAGAAACCGCTTTATTTTCTACTCAAGTAAACATACTCACTCTACGCCCTTTCCATACAAATGTACAACACCTCACAAACAGACACGGCCTCAACGAATATCTATTGTACAAAAAATACCAGTATACATACAAATAAAGACAAAAATATACAACCATAATACTTCTTGATGCTGCAGAAAGTATAGAGTAAGGTAGCCCCAAATGGGACACTTCGCCGAATAATGTCTATTAATTCTAACTAAAAGACTTTTTTGAATTAAAAAAATTGGACTTGGTGTGAAATTTTGTTCTCTATCTGATGTTATTTTTTGTATTAGTGTCAAAAAATAAGTTTAGTCACAGAAAACGAATAACTGAATTAAGAGCGAGTGAAAAAAGTCTTTTACGCCGTTGCCCAATATGGGACAGGCTACTTTTTAGACCAAAGCATTGCATGTTATGTATCAATTTTTTAATTGAATTAAAGTATCAGACTGTGTGACAGAATTGATAAATATTTTATTTTTAACACTACTTGGTACTGTTGTATGTGCATTTGTATGCGAATGCGGCAATTTTTCCGTATTTTTGCACAAACACGTATGTACATGCATATTATTGGATGACTAGGGATCCAAATGTACTACCAACATATGTATGTGTATGTTTGTTAGTACATATGTATCGTACATTGAATTCAGAGTGTTCCATCAGGGCGAAAAATGAATGTCCCATTTTGTACAAAAAGTCATAGAAACACTCCATATGTTTTGAAACGCTTAAGAATACCCGTCATCCAAATTTTACCAAATTGGGATTAAACGTAAGCCAATATGATTTAAATGTGACTAGGAAGTGGAATTAATTTACATTTTAAAACTTTATGGTGTCAACACGGGTTTAATTTTTATGATATTTGGCTCTGGCTATTAATTTCTTCATTTTTTCGGACTTTTTTCACATCAAGGGCTCTGGCTAAGGGACCCGTTAACTTAGGTTTTTACTTTTTTGTGTGCTATATGGCAACTTAATGGGGATTATGCCAAAAATACTTTCATTGCATATTTAGGCCGTTAACTGCACTAAATTATCGGTGTCCCATTGTGTACAACGTCCCACTTGGGGCTACCTTTCTCTACTCATATGCACAACATACATTAAACCATGCATAAAACAAACATCATAGAAATATGACTTATTTGCTTTTTACCTTTCCACATTTACATTTTTCATAATAATGTTTCATTCGATTCTATTCGATCTCCACGTGTACGCATTATTTCCAATCATACCCATAGCAGGCTGTTGTTAAACATTTTATGGAGTACAGTGTAGCTACGCACATCTCTAGTTAAACATAAATAGACACATGGCGTGCTCAACATTGCAGATATTGCGAAAAAAATCCAAGACAAGATAAAACATGATCCTAGTCTTTGAATAATTGTTAAAAAATATTATACTTTAAGTTGAAGGCTTTAGGTTTAAATACATAGCTGACATAGAATTAAGGTTACATTGTCTCCTCCTGGATGATGCAAAAGCAAGATGTTCTTCTATCTTCTATATAAATCCATTTTCTGAAAGTTGTATGACCAAGTCATTTTTAATGAATATCATTGCGATGATCCTCGTAATAAGATAGATCATGCTATCTGTCTATAAACAATGACTGCACAGTTCTCAAAACTCCTAAGTCTTGCTAATCTCTCATAGCTATAGTGGCTTGTTATTGATCATAAATGCTACACAACACATGATATTATTTAACTAAAAGTACAACACCATTCCTAATTTCTAACGGTTAAAAAAAATTAAACTTCAACTTACGTTTTTGACAGTCTTCGTTGCTCCAGCATAATGATTCACTCCGTAGATTTTTCGGGCAAGAATTTGGACATGTATTTGGGCACTGAGAATTCGCCTTATTTTTCTATAAATTTCAAAACACAAAGCACATCATTATTATTAGTATAGTATAACGGTTTTATGTTGTTTTGCTGTTACACATGGTCATAATCCGAAAGAAATGGACGTAGATAAGTAGAAAGTTACTGGTCATGTTCCTTTTTTCCTATAAACCCTTTCATTGCCTTGGTAATAGACAAGGTTAAGCGTTATAAGATATCGGAGAAATAATATTCGTTCCTTCATTTTGCAACAAAACATTTAACAAAGGATTCCTCAAAAATATAATAAAAGTCGGCTATCGTGTGTATGATACTTCTGCATATGTATTACAAGTTGGTATGGTGAGTCTACTATATTTAGCAGATATTATTGTATTTATATATATACTATAGTATACCTGCTTCGCGTAAAAAACTGCATGCATATAGCCATAAATAATGAAGAGAGACATTCATCGAATACGGTATGAATAGTGATGAAAATTAAAACGGTTAGTGTATGCCCAAGCGTGTGTACAAAATATACGAGTACATTCCAACCAGGCGTATTGCATATGCTCAACTTCAACCGTAGGCAGACACCTTCTGCGAACCAATAACCTTTTCACTTTTCAAACGTTTATCTATAATATTATTGCAGCAGCTACAACTATTGCTACTCCGAAAGAACGAGCAAACATGATACCATGGTGGAGGATGCAAAATTCTGCGATACAATACAAATATAACAAATGAAGGGATAGTCTTGAAGATGGACAAAGTAGCAGACGACGTACAGTTGTATTATATAGCTATACTGTCTAGACAGTTTTATAGTTGAACTGAACCAACCGAGCTTTTTGTTCTTCATTGTGAAATCTATACGACCTTAGCCTAGCGCGTTAGAGGATATATAGAATCGCAAAACATACGTACAGGAATGTCTATGAAGGTGAGGCATAGTAAAATTGAAGGCGTGATAACTGTAAATCTGCAAACAGAAAGAGAAACGGTGAAACGTAAAGGGTACGGGCAGGCTGAGAGTTTTGTACAGAAATGATCCCTTCGTATATCCTGTTGTGTGTAATGCAGAGAATGAGAGGTCTATGGTACATTTTATGAAGGAAAACTTTTACTACCGCTATTACTCGTATATATTACTCCAATGATAAAGTCTCTTGCGAGTGAGTGTATGTTTTTGTTTTTGTTGTTGTTGCCTTGTGAGTGGAACCAGTCGCTATTTTTGTTGCTAGAACAAAATTGAATGATATCATCATAGGGTTGGCTAGGAGACCATCGTTTTATTTTTTCCATTGCGACTGCATACTGCAATGTTTTAGACATACCGTAAAACTAAGTATCATGTCTCCAATTCAATCCTCATTATTTTCCATTCAATTCTTTTTTCTCAATAAAGAATAAGAAATTTATCCACAACGTAATATTTATTACAGTGGACCATACCTTTTTTTGTAAATTTAAAATAATAAACCAATCAACCTAAATTTAAATTTTGAGACCTAAGAACCTAATTGATGTTACAAAATATTGCCAGACAAAACTTGTATGGTTTTGCGGTACTTTATTTTCATTCTATAGCCAAGAAATGGCGATTCATTTCTCTATATTCTTGGATATATATATATATGTACACAGTACATAGCGAGGAACCACGAGACGAAAGAGAGAATCAGGCCAAAATATCCAGCAAGCCAAGTTTAACGTAAGAGAGAGAGAGAGTATCTCGGGGTATTTTATAGTTAGATTGTATACACAATAATAGTAAAAGCAACGTAGAAATGTTGTCGTTGGAGTCACAATAGTATGTAGTAACAGTAGTAGTAGGGAGGAGAGTAGGTTACGTTCAAAGGTCGGAAAATGTCAGCAAAATCGAATAAAGGTTGAGTCAGGTGGCATTAAATGGCATTAATAGCATTAACTTAGATAAATGACTCCAATGTATTACGACAAATCATGTGGAAAAAAAGATTTTGGCTTCAAGATTTATTGACAGGACCAATCATGTGGAAGTGGTTGTAATGTTTTTGACACTAGGATAAAGTTATTTTAAATTTAAAAGTTACTCTTTCGGAGGTAGGGGTTAAAACAGTTTGATCAAAACAAAGTTGATGCTGCAGAAACAAATTTAATATGTTCAAATTTAATACACATATTAAATGAAAAACCAAAAAATAGAGCTATCTAATTACCGTAAAAAGTTTATGCCATTTATGCCACTTTCGACCGATAGCTACTGACGAAAACCAACTATGTACAATACTTATGTATTTCTGTTATGACTTATACTTTCACCTATGTATTTCAGTTATGACTTACACTTTCACCCTTCACTCTTACCAAAGCCGTATATTGAATGAAGGGTTTCTCCAACACATTTCATTCCAATTTTGGAGTAGTTGCAACTAGTCCTTCGGATTTCTGTCCATTTCCGGACGATTTTCCACAATTTCTCCGGAGTTCGCAAAGCAGGATTCATTTCAATTTTACTATGGATTTGCACTGAAATTTCTCCAGAGTTGGAGCAAAATCCGGAGAAAGTGTTGCAAATCTTCAGGAATTGGTATTTAATCTGCTACAGAACTTAAGATGGCCTAAAGGTGTTATCCTTGTTTCAGTAAGTTTTACTTGTTGCAGCCTTTTTATCCTGAACTTTATCGGAAATTTTGAGCTGGGTTCAACCTTTTTATCTGGAATTCTACCAGAGAATTTCAGCTAGTTTGCCCTGACTGTATGTATGCAAGTCATATTCTGATACTCTATTGCTAGTTGTAACATATGCCCATTTTGCATAATACACTACTATGTAAATTGTAAAGGCCGAATGGCCAAATCATTAGACTTATCTATAATGTCCCCTGTAAACCTAAAAGTTAATTTGAATAAATCTAATGACCAAATTCTACAATCGGAATCTTTTACATGATTTTTTTTATCGAATTTGTATGTATTTATTTCAATTTTAACTCTTAAAGTTTCCAAAAAGAAGTGTACAATAAACACAAAACGCTAACAGCGTGTAAAACTCATTTTCGAAAATTGATTGTGTAAATGACAATATTTAGAGTAGTTTACCTTTACATTATTTGAGTTAGTTGTATCCACATTATTATTATCCTTACAAAATGTCTTATATAAGTCAATTGTGTAAATGGTTTCACTCCTACATAGATAGAAAAATGCATGCCATACATAATATATTTCATTTTAGATCACTGTATACTTAATATTTTTTTATACAGCTGTACGTACATAATACATAAAACTAGAAACTACAGCTATTGCATATTGATTGCAGCCGTACATTCGTACATAATATGCCTTTCATTCAAAAACTTGTATTGAAATTCATACACGTTCCCTTAAAAATGAATAATAATTAGGACAATAATAATGATATTTATATCAAAGTGCCTTCACAACGATTTAAACAAATACGTAAAAGTATACACTACCTATAAAAATAAGCTTTTGATGTAGAAAACTAAGCTTATTTTTTTCGAGTTTTCGATTCTTTGCATTTTTTTCTCACAAAAATTCTTTGATTTCAAATTTTAAATATTTTAATCTTGTTGCGTTCAAAAAATGTTTGTAACCCAGTTTCTAAACAATCCTATGATTATTAATGTAATAATGGAAATGTGTCTTCTTCAATAAGTACTACAAATAATAATATTCATTGTTTAAAATTTTAAAAAATGTAAATTTTCCAGCTTTCTATGTTAAAAAACAAGTAGTAAATTGCTTTCTTTTTATTATCAATAATATTTTATATTTTTTTGCTTATAAAACTAATTTTGAAGTCAATCACATTATATCATAATATTACGGACAGATTATGAATTCATCTACGATAGTATGTATAATATTAACATTAAATGAATGCAAATAGTTGACAATAGGATTATTTGTAGATTTATAATAATTGTATAAATACAAAATACAAACAAGATATAATCTGCACGTTTGTTGCCTACAATAAGCTTGAGTTATTCTTGTCATAATTATTATTATTATTATCATCTTATATCCTATTTGCAACATTCATATTTAATCAAATAACCAGATGCTATCAATAAAATTCCTACTTTTGCAAATCATTGAAGTTCTATATCATTGCATTGCATAGACCAAATGATTTCGAATTTGTTCATTATAAAGAGTACTTACACATATAAATTATAATACCGAAGGCAAACTAGAAAGAGATAATACGTTGTACCAGTCCTAAATATTATGATGCATTATCTACCCTACTTGCCTGTCAATTTAGAAAAAGTGGAGGCTTAATATGATATTTGTAGAATGTATACTCGATGTTTTAATTATTAGTCTAATAAAAGAACTTACTTTTTTGGAACGGAAAGGGAAATAAACTATAACACAAACAACATAGGAAGAAAAAAAATATTAAATACATATCACATATTATAATTTATAACCTGCATGATTTTTCTGCGAGCACACTGTTGCGGAGAAATCCACGATTTTTTGGGCGAAGCCCGCAAAACATTTTTTCTAAGAATTAAGGGCTCTTTTTTGGAAAATTTCTAAGAAAAATGGTGAAAACTTTGGCAGGGGAAGCCCGAAATCAAAATTCTGGTATTGCATGCCTTGCAGAAAATTGATGCATGATTTATAATAATAAATAATAATAATAGCATAATATAATATAATAAATAATCAACATCCATGATAGTTTTGGAAATATTAGAAAGTAGAAAGGTTGGTGCTTACAGATTCAATATTATAAATTAATCAGAATAATTGACAGAGTTTTGCGATTCACAAAATGGTCACACTGCGATCTTTTGTTTTCAGTTTTTCTTATTTTAATGTTAAAGTTGTTATTTTGTATTGATTCATTAAGTTGCGTGTTGAATAAGAAATACCAGGAACGGGGTTTCAAGCATTCAAAACCTCTTTTATCGCATCAACGTACTGTAAAAATGAATAAAATTCATAATATAAATTATTGTAGTCATTGCTCTATTTATTACAGTTGATGGGTTGATTGTGAAAAATTGTAAACATCTCGCCAAAATATGTGGTCTCGTTATGAACACCTTTACATTGCTGTACCTACTCTCACGAGAATTTCTCTCTAAACCCTTCAATTAGTAGGTAGTAGGATTACAAATAAAATAATTTATCGAGTAAAAAACGAAATGGAACATACTTGTGCTGGGACCCAATATATGAAAAATCGACTTGCTTCGGTAGGCCCTAGCTGGATAGCAACAATATGGTAATGCTCGAATCCCGTAATTGGCTGAGACACAACACTACGAATCGTTTGAATGGGAACTGCGTAAGATAGTGGTAGAAAAAACACAAGCTTAATAAGTCTTACAATAGTCTTACAAGACGTTTTGTAGACACATATGTGTGAAAAATGTGAGAATCTCATACCTTTATCTGTTCGTTCCTTTGTTCCAATCCAAAGTTCATCATTCTCAAGTTTAAAAGTAAGTCTGACTTTCGATCCCTTAGAGCTGAGCATTCCATGTAAAGGACACGGTGGAAGAGATTCTCGTTCATTAATTAATCCACCCATTGCATCTGATGGGACACCCTACATATGGGTAAAAAATGTAAAGATATAAATATATACAAAAGTAAAAGGACATGACTTGATATTAAAAATTATAAACATCATGGGACAGATATAATAAGATACAATCGTAGAAACAAGTATAATGGAGACAAAATGAAGATGTCAGCATAATTTTTACCTTATCTATAATTTTTCGATGCTGCGGCATTTCTGACCAATTTTGATCTGCCTTTTTCTTCGCTTCTTCCTTAGCAGTTTCAATAGCACTCGGAGGTTTTGACATTGTAATAATATCGTCCAATTTAGTTGCTATAACCAATACTTTTGAACCATTTGTCAGTCCTAACGATGATAAAATTGAGTCATCTTTCGGCATCCCCTTTACCAGTACTTTTTGTAATGATGCTTGAACTTGTGTCAATTCTTCAATTCGTAACTTCAGGTCACCTTAAGTCATAGATAAATAAATAATAATATCAAATCTAATATTATACTCTTACAGCATAATTTATTTGGTCGATGTAAATTCATGCCTACTGCCTACTTTTATACATACATATACACTATACACATATATTTGTGTATTCATACGAATGTACACAACTAAAAATACCATGCATTTCGTTTAGTTAAAAGTAGATGATTTATTTACCGATAGTCTTATTCAAGGCTATACGAATGGATAGAGGCGACTTGTTGAAAACGACTCGTAATTCAACTTCTTCAGCTTTAGGTTCTTCTTCTTCCTTATCTTTTTCTCCGGTAATGACTTTTTCTTGTTCTCCATCCTGCACTCCTTCAATTCCTGATGTCGACGATGTGATTTCATCCGGTGGACTGACAATATTATGATTGTTTTGATCTCCAGAATTGGAATTTTCTATTTTTAATTGTGTATCTATTTCAGTACTTGAAGAGTCTACCTCTTTATCATTTTCATTCTTTGGCTTTTTAGCTTTAGCTGAGAAAGATGATGACGATACTTCAGCTATACTATCTCCCATAATCAGGCCTATATAAAAAGCAATACATTTTTTTTCA
Organism: Sminthurinus bimaculatus; assembly: GCA_034698285.1. Classification (NCBI taxonomy): domain Eukaryota; kingdom Metazoa; phylum Arthropoda; class Collembola; order Symphypleona; family Katiannidae; genus Sminthurinus; species Sminthurinus bimaculatus. The sequence continues at coordinate 1,095 of JAQIVE010006027.1, read as the reverse complement.
TTCAGTGGAAATCGGAAATGATATTAAATATTCATACATTTTCAGCATACAAAATGTTACACCATAAACCAACAATTTTACGTGTATAAACGCATAATAATTAGACATGCTATTTATAAGTAATGATAGTTGTAATTCAAAGTCATTCTGTCTTTAACTCGTTAACCAAACAACCGATTATCGACTTACAGACAAACGACAAATAACAATGAACAATAAATAATATGCATTAAATATAAGTAAATAAGTAAGTATATAAAATAAATATAAGTACCTCTACATCAACCGTGATATATTTCTAAAATAAGGTAATAACACTCACCTTTAGAATGATATCCTTCAAGAATTAGATGAAAGGGACTGTTTTCAACTAAAAATTTAGTACTAAGATAATGACAATGACTATTAACTTTAATTTAATAAAGATTGGTCTTTTGTAGTTTTTTTAGGTTTTTAGAGAGACACGAAAAAGAATGAGTTTTTGAATCGTATGAGAGAAATTTCCAATGAATTCGCGTTAAAATTTGAATTTGTCTGATAGAAAAACAAAGTCAGATGATTGAAGTACCAGATAAGGATTTTATATTTAGATGACTCGCGGCCTACACTTCATGTATATTATGAATGGAAATCCCAAACCACCCCTAACCGTACCAAGTTATAGAGAAATCAGAAATCATCGAAAGCATTACAAGCATACCACTCCACGGGTAAGGCGGAGTTTTATGGGAATGTGTAGTTCCGCTAAACAAGACCTTATGCGGGATATGCCATTTTCAAGCTTCACCATGCAAACTATATACCGTAATTGAAACTTTAATTAAAAAATTCATAAAAATATCCTGGCCATTTTTATTAATAAAACTTGACCCCCAGGGGTCATGTAAAGGTCATAAAAGGTCAAAAATAAAATGTGCACCTAAAAACCTGAAAAAAATCACAAATATTACATATATTATGCTGATCATTTTTCGTTAAAGTTCATGACCTAAAATGCTTATGCTCGACCCCCAGGGGTCATGTAAAGTTCAAAAAAGGCCAAAAATTAAATTTTTCACTTAAAAATCTGAAAAAAATTACAAATATTATGCAAAT
>JAQIVE010006026.1:0-12063 GCA_034698285.1 Sminthurinus bimaculatus | reverse complement strand
CCCAGGAGTTGTCGACGATCCTCAGGAGTTGTCGAAAATCCCCAGGAGTTGTCGACGATCCTCAGGAGTTGTCGAAATTCCCCAGGAGTTGTCGACGATCCTCAGGAGTTGTCGAAAATCCCAGGAGTTTTCGATGATCCTCAGGAGTATTCGAAAATCCTTAGGATTTTTTGAAAATCCGCAGGAGTTGTCGAAAATCTTTAGGAGTTATCAAAAATCCTCAGGAGTTGTCGAAAATTCCAAGAAGCTGTCGAAAATTCTCAGGAGTTGTCGAAAGTCCTCAGGAGTTGTCGAAAGTTCTCAGGAGTTGTCGAAAGTCCTCAGGGTTTGTCGGATTTCAAGTGGGGAGAATAAGATATTTTAATAGAGTAAAATTTTTTTTTTTGTTAGCATAGAAACTATGCAAGGTTTACTTGCAATATTGGGACAACATTATCTAATATTGCAAGCGTAAATAATAATGTTGCTTCAATGTTCGAACCGTTACCGTGTAGGTACAACAGAGTAATTTTGTATTGTATAGTCGAGCCTAAAGTTTTGTGTACATAAATCTTTAACACAAATATTTTATTTTATTAGAAAAGTTTACCTTTTTATTTTTTACATGTGAGATTATAGAGCGAGGATTAGTCGGGGACAAATGGCGATGGATAATTTGACATAATTTTATCGTACTACAATTTTTGCTGCTGTGCCCTACTTTAAACTATACATACATATTACATGTGTATAGAAAGGGAACAAAAATTGCTTTTCATCAATTCAGCAGATTAGAGTAGCAACTATTTATCGACGTATTGGACAGTTTTTCAGTAGGAAAGTTTCAAAGCTGAACAGGTGTGCAGGGTTTGAGGATTGCCCATTGTCCAGCCTCGCCTATAGTGACCAGCCCCTCAATTTAAACCACACCAAAACAAGCCCAAGGTTAACTACATACATACTTTTACAAGCGACATTTATTGGTCATAGGCAGGGGCTCAAAAGCTATCGTGATTGGTATTGGTATTGGCGATCGAATCGGGGATTTCTTTCTATAGACACATGCTCTTTTTATATATAGTACCATGTATCTCAATACAAGCTATAATAAATTCGTTTATCTATACTGTTACAGATGTACTTCAAATTGACTTTACTTTTAGCTAATGATAAGGGATCATTTTTATTTCTTACATGTTTCCTAGATTATTTTAACTAAATAAGTTTTCAAATCTGTTGCAAGTACGAACTTAAAATTCGTGGTACTTAATTGACATTTTCATAGTTATTTTCACAAAATATTATTCAGTCGTCGTTGCCTGTATCTGTATTTACATTGCTGGTAAATGCGTTTTAAAGCATCGTAATAACGGTCGCCATTGTGGTAGTTTGTGAATGTTGGAAGGAATTTCAAAGTTGGTTTTAGAGTTTTCATACATTACATTACACACATTACACGATGCATTCTACAGTCATTATCCTGCATTTTGTTTTCCCCTACATACAGAATGGAACAAGGAAAGCCGGAACAAGGCAATGCATGCATGGAAAATGCAATGAGAGTGACTATAAATCGTTGGAAACGATTGTGCTGGACATGTACAAGTGCTGGGTGTGAAGGAAAACTAGCCGACTTGCTCGCACTACTCTTCTCATAAATACTTCAATTATTAATAGGAGCATAAACATGGATCCGCATGTGTGTGTGTTTGCTGAGACCAACCTTAATCTAAAACGAAAATGAATATTGTATTGTATTATGCATTTGATCTATCCATAATCTATAATTTAGACTGTAAAGTTGCACCAACTTTGGCCAAAGATTTCCCTCTTGGTACTTTCATGTTTAATGTTTATGTACTAATATCTGAATTATCCATAGCCTCAATCACTTTTACACACATCCATGTACATCCCCATTCATATCAATATCAATATCCATTACCCACGTTCCTTGTACAATGTACATATATTGTATGTAGGTGTCTACCCTGGATTTCTATTGTCTATACTGAGTCAACCTGCTCAGTGCATTTATGTATACATATTATGCATAGTAGTTACTACATAGACATTACACATAGCTGTCCTTTGTCTAGTACATTTGATGGAGATTCTACATAGCTTGGCTCCGGTCACACCACACGACAAAGACTGTTATTGGCAGAAGCTGAGAACTGGGAAACGAAACCCAGAAACTTGCTGTTTCATTTTCAAATAATCTCTCTCTTGCGCTGTCCTTCCATCTCTTTGCATTCTCTCGCCTTCCCCCTGCTTTGCAATTTAGATAGAGAAAATACCTTTGCACTGTCTCTCTCCTTGTCTTCCCCATTCTCTCATGTCATATAGTGCACAATTCGTGTGTGTTCTTGACTTCCCATCGACATTACATTGCTCCGATACATACTTGTATTCTGTATTCCTACTCCCATCCTTATTCGTGTGTACTTGTATTACTCGCGGTTAATGTAGATGTATGGAAAGTGCCTACACCTCCGATGGAGTAATAGGGGGACTTGACTCCCGCTTCTCCTGTTTTAATATGCCTTGACATTGGCTCTCGGATCTTGAACTGAATTGGATTGGATTCTAGTGGATTTTCCCATGTACATATGCGCCTCTACTTTCTGTACAGCAATAAGGGATGATAAACCAAAAGGCAAAGGAAAGGACAAATCCAAATAGATATGTGTATATTGGTACGCCGTGTGTGTGTGTGTGTACGTGTATGTGTAATGCTGTGGGATTGGAGATTTGAGAGGAAGAGTTTGTTCGTGTGCAAAAGCAGCATAATTTGTACTCTTGGATGAGTATTCGTCAGGACAATAATGAGGAGCGAGCGAGAGTTTTGTGTATATGTATAAATATGTTTTGTATAACAGAACAGGACAGAATGGAATGGAATAGCATGTAAGGAGAAAAAGAAGAGAGAGAGAGAGAGAGAGGGAGAGAAAGAGAGGCTCGTCAAATATGTTTGTGTGTGGTTCACTGGCATAATGAGTTGGGACTTGAGTCGGATGAATGCATGACTTGGACGCAACCAAAGCTGTCACCACACACGATCTTTTCCTCGGTCTCCAGTCCTGGCATTCGGTTTTAATAATAATCCTCACATCACCATCGATCATATCCTACCATATCATAACACCATACATATCTAGTATGTATATACCAGTACACAATACGTAATCATAGGTATGAAAAATATTTGTACAGATTTAAATATGGGAAAGTATAAAAATAAACGAGCTCTGCGGACAAGACTACATATTATGCCAAAGTTAGGACACATATACATTGTAGTGTATATTTATTTAAGCTGTACACTGTACACTAACTTTCTTTACGCATATCATGTATTTTATTTTTTAGTCCTATTTTTCGATAGTTCAGCTATTGCTTAGCTCATTGTTTTTCATTTTCCAATAGTATATTGCACATTAAATATGTACACCGTTTTATTTATTTAATGTGTAAAAACAGTTGACATCATGGTAGCACAAATCTGAAAGACCTTCCTGCCTTCATGCTGCTTACATATTGTCGTGGGTGCATATTAACTTTGTTCTTTAGCAGTCTATAATGGTTTACAGATGTTTTGTGGTGTATGACCATATTAATTTTTATTGAGAAATTCAATGTACACGTTCTCAATATAAATTGTCTACAAGAAGGAAGACGTTTGCATTTATTCTCGTACGTACATATTTGCCATATTTTTCCCCCTATTTTGTTGCCACGTAACTTCATTTTTTCGTCATTTTTGTAAACGTGTAGTCATCGTTCAAAACAATGTAGAAAAGTTGCAAATTGAGATCAAATTTTGTTTTACCGGGTTCTGCTCTGTCACCTTACATCAATGCTTTTCTTATCTCAATCACAAGATGCGAATTGAACACATACATATGAAGTTTCATCCAAAAAAACCTCAACTCCACCTTTTTTGTTCCGACTTGTACAATATAGTTTTTGAAATTTTATCAAACTATACAATGAAATTTTGAACTTTCGCAAAGTAAGCAAACAATGGTCATTAGTAGGTTTAAATGTTTCATTTTTTAACTATTTCTTCGTAAAAAATATGAGGTTGAGATTGTAAACATTGGCCGCCATCTTCATAGAAAGGAGTGTATTTGAAGATGATGACAAATAATACGATACACGATACGTAGCTGCATATTGATTTTATAGTACTTTATTATATTTTCGATAGTAATGTCATTATTACCGAAAAAAAATCCACACTTGCAGAAGTCGTTCCCGACGCGGATAAATAATTCTTTCCCCTCTCACATTTTCCATCATGAACTTAAATGGATTGAATTGGATTGGTTGAGCTGGTAAGGAAGAGTCATACTATAGATAGATACTGGATTGGATTGGATTGATATTGGATATTTGATCACTATGGCTACTACAAGGATATATACATACGTAGACGGTGGATGGACTGTGTACAAAGAGTTGGAAACCCACACATGAAAATGACAACGAAAAGGAGGATGATAAATATATCCTCTTACCATTCTATCGAATAGTTATATATTTATAATATAATAAGGAGGGGAAGCATTTTCAAGGATTTTCAATGCAAAGGATGTGCCACCACATTTGTCTGTCCATGTACTATACAAAATACAAACTATGTACTATGGTACAGTACAAAACACAATGCAATACAATACAATACAATATGAAATGCAAGGAGCTATGTGTATCATAACTTCTCACTTATTTTGTGTAGGTGCATATCCACATACATATACACATACGTCAGTATAATACGTATGATGATGTGAACATGATTTATATTTGGCAGCATGGATTATATTATATCTGTACATTGTTGACAAAAATGAAAAGGCCGCTTTTCTTCATGCTCACGCTCATGTTCATGTTCATATTTTCTACCTCGTTAGAATTATCATTATGATGAAGATGACGATGATGATGATTGTCGGCAGTTCAGTCAGCGCCAGAAGGACTTTATAATGAAGCCTCTTGAACTTGCCAACCAACTTACGATAAGCTTCTGCCATACAAAAAGACTTAAGCTAAAACCAACCAGCAAGTCAAACCAAACCAAACCAAGGACCAAATTCAAATTCAATCTCGTATACTTCGATGTTTGAGGGCACAACGTACAATGTACAATGTACATGCAGTATTTCGGGTAAATACATGCATACATACATACATGTGTGTACAAAGTCAAAGTCAAGTCAACTGAAGGCACAACCCTCAATATTGCATTTTCAGTCATCATCCTCTGCAACTATTCTTCTTGTGATAATAAAGTAGATAGTAGTTGTCAATCCTCCACAATCCGCAGACTTCAATCGCATACATGCAAATATTCCTCATCTTTTCAACTTTCAGTCCATTTAATTAGCTCCATATGAACGTATATACTTGAGTATGGGTAAAAGCATATTGTATGCATATGTAAACCAAAGGATTTTGTTGTCTGTTGTGGGCTTAGCCATTATTATCGTGTATCATATCATATCATATCATCATTATTCACCAATGTATGAGGAGTTGAACACAAAGGTTATTGGTGATACTGATGCCTAGTACATAGTACAAAGGGATTAAGTTGTAAGTTGGACTTTATTAACCTTAGAAACGTTCAATGTATTGTTACAATATAACTATTGGTAAATGATCCCTTGATTTTGAAATTTATATTGAACCAAAGCCGTTTGTGTACTATAAAAACACGCAAGGATATATTATTTTTGAGAAACCTGTGGATCCGTTTTGTGTTTTGTTGATTAATGGTTTAAATGCCAGCAAGTTTACGTAACGTGATGATTATTCCCATTGTAGCTTCAATCCTCATTAAGTATTGAGCTCAATAAATTTCAACACCAAGTTTTTGACATTTGTGGACTTAAGGTGTGCAAATTATGTTTAGCTTTTGCAAATGAAGAGTCAAGAAGATCAAGTCCACCTACAACTGTTTAGTAACACGGCAACTTTCAACTTTTTCGGGGAGAAATGCACAATTGTACAACTTTCAAACAATTTGCCTCATCTTTGAGACGTTTGAAACTGTGTTACTGTTAATACATAGTTTAAAGTTGGGAAGGAGTGTAAAAAGATGCACTCAACGCATTGTAGAATGAAAGGAGCGCCAATAACCATAATAATAATCATTATCATCAGCATCAGTATCAGCGTTGTAGGAAACACAGAAAAGAACAAAGAGAGAATGAAACTGAGAGTGAGAGTCATCACTCTAATTATTTTTTTCTTTTTCGTCTCTCCAGGGAAATATAGAGCACATTTAACATTTAGACTATTTCTCCTTTTCTCACCATTTCTCCACCTACTCTGAAGAAATCTTCAATTCTGAATCTAACTCTATACAATGTACATAAAAGCATGCTACGGCAGTATGCATATATAATATATATGCAGAGATAAATCCCCAACTTAACGTTAGAAACATATCTACACTCACATACACGTACATCGTACATACATTTACCTGCATACATACATGAACAAATTACTCTCAAGTTGCTTTACAAAAATTTACATACACATATGAATACACTTGTGTATATGAATGTGTGTACTATACACTTGCATGTATTGCACATTGCATATCACTCTCATACATTTCCATTGCAAAGGACCCACTACTGTTGGCATTGAAAATTACAAATAAGAATGCACAATATCCATATATCTGCATTACATAAATTATAAAAAGAAAGATGAAAGAGGGTTGACAATTTTTTATGTGTATTATTTGTACCCTTTGAATCTGCATATGTGAATCTCTATCATACATATATGCACAATACATATGACCAAGTCCACAACAAAAACATCCAACAAATGATTTGCATGTACAGGCAAAGGGACTGGCATCGTAAAGGGACTTTCTATGCACATGATATAACACAACCTCAGTGTAAAGTGCGAGTTTTTTCTACATACATATATATTCTATAAATTGTATGCATGTAAATTCTGGCCATTCTGTCAAAGCAATATGCCTATAACTTCATTATGGTGCCTACACTACAGTACAACTATATCTATACAACTATGAAGTTGGGGCAGAGGGAGAAGGGAAAGAAGGGTAGCGGTAGAGAGGAGAGCGCGGCGGGTTGCGATAAAAGAGCGGATTTGATTGAGGGGGTTAAAGTTCTGACGGTACCTTCACATCACACGTAGCCTGTCCTATCTTATCACTATATGTAATACTTTACACTGTTACATACGACCTTCCAGACGCACATATTCAGTTAGACGGACAAATCTGCCATCCACCATGCCATAGTATATCATCTTGCCCTTAGTTTTAGTTACATGTTTTTTCTGTGCATGTGTGTGTGTACCTATTTATATACCTGAAAAGAAATCCTTCGTAAAAAAAGTACATGCTGTATATATAGGTGTACTTATGCATACATATGTATATACATAAACTTGCATTCGCTCAAACAGTATACTACATTTTCTAGCTCGTCATTCTCCCTTTTTGCCTTAAGATGGAGGCCTATAGCTATTTTTTCTACCGTGTTTTATCCCTATCCTTATATTGTGGGCCGGCAAAGCAACGGCGAAGTCTTTCACTCACCATAAGCCCTTTTTTGTACTGTACTACACATACTGTATACTGTAGGGTATAGTGCATATGATAAAGAAATGCCCTCCACACCACCCCAAGACTGGTATGAGAGAGATGTAGTAAAAAATCTACATATTCATATAAAAGCATGCTTAATATATGCATGTATGCTTCAAATATAATGGTGAATAGTAAGTAGTTTGTGTATTGGCGAGCCAAGCCAGGACCTTTTCTTTTCTCCATGTGTTATACATAGTATAGATACATACATATACATAATATGCATATGGATTGGAGATGCAAATGTGGGGAGTCGTCGTATTCCTTTTCGTTTTCGTTTTCGTTCTCGTCGGCGGATGGAATAGAAAAAGCTGCGGGATGAATAGCTCTTTCTGTCTGTCTCTCTCATTTTTTTCTATCCACTCACTGTCGCTCATGTCTATATGTTATGCATACATACATATGTATGTAGATATTTCTCTCCTTGGAGCAGTTCCACTGTCGACTGTCCCCTTCTCCATATGCAAAGTAGCCAAAAAAGTGAAGGAGAGAGAGAGAGAGAGAAAGAGAGTGCATTGCATCGGTTTTATAGAGATCTTATACTTATGTACGGCTTCTCATTTCCCCTGTCCGCCTCCTTCTCATTTCATGTATATATACATGTGTGACATTCAGATCAATAAATAAACAGACGGGGTTATTTCTAAGAGAAAGAGAGAAAGTGAGCTCATTCCGTTGCTACTTTTACATTGCAGCACAGTACACTGTGTGGAATAACTGTTACCGTCAGGTTTTTTAGAGTCATTAGATCTGAACTGTTTAGTGTTGGCCAGCAATATTTTTTAAAGGATTTGAGACTAAAACCTTCTCTCATTTCTTGATAATATGCCCTGGACATGGACATGAGACATGAGTGTACGTGTAAGTTCGATTGTACCAATCCATTCATTTCCTTTCCCTTGATGCTTTTATTTCTCGTCATCTCTACTAGTTACAATATGTATCTACTTCGTATTAAACTGAGAGCGAGCTGCTGAACTTAGGCTTTAGGCTCCAACCCCAATTTCCTTCCATGAAACTTTTTAGCCCTTTTCAAAAACCATATCTGCCCTCAACTCTTTCCCTTCTTTCCATAGATTTCAGAATGAATCTCCCATCGCCGACCTCCAACGGCTGTATCAACCAGCGAGAGAGTATTCTAAGCTCATAGTATATGTATGTATGTACGTATGTTTCATAGAATTTAAGCGCACATATCTTTGATATGCATGAGCTAACACGGCTTTTGTTTGTCTATGCAGTCCTTGCAATACTCTTCGTTATTTCAGCTTAGGACAGAGACAAAAATATCTGTACATATTCCATATTCCTATAGAGAATCGAAAAACATGATGACAATCCTCGCAGTCAGCAGTCTTCCTCTCTTTTCATTCCGGGTTTCTCCTGCTTTCTCAATATTCTCCAAATTTTATGAGGCGAGATAGAAGAAACATATTGTTAGCTGTTAGCAAATTTATGCGTACTCTCCGCGTTTTTTTCTCTCTCTATTATCAGCTGTGAAGATTTCAAAAAAAGTTAAACTCAACTGTATATATAATACTGATCAGCACAGAAAATTATGGTCTAAATAAAATTAAGTTATCATTTCACGCAATACTTGACTTGTTTTGCTTTAGTAACTACAGTCATTGTACGACACCAAAAGTGCGACAATATGACGATGGTTGCAAGTTTTTTAATTGAAAAAACATTAATCCAGCTTTTTATTTCACCTCTCATTAGCCTAATTACTAGTGTACAAAATTAATAAAAAGGAAATTCAATGCTTGATCTAAAAAACGCCATTAAATTGCAGTCAACATGTGTGTAGAATGTATAATTGGTCATAATTTTGACGAGCAATGTACATAAGAAATACATTTATTTTACCACTGTGTATTTTGTTAGGATTTTATGTTGCTACTTCCGTTTATATGTATATATTTTGGGTTCTTTCATCTTTCTATGGGTGGTTTGTGGTACAAATATTTTTGTCCAATGTGAAAGTCGCCTTCAAAGCTTGAAGATAAAAGAGCAGTGCTAATAATGAAAAATCTCCTTGTGGATCAAGAGGAGAGGAATCATCCTTTATTTTGGCGGAAGCCAAACGACAAAGGCGGAGGCAAATGCAAAAGCAACTTAAAGTATATATGTATAGGCAAAGAGAAAAAAAGAATAGGGAGAGAGCAAATCGAAAAAAAGACACTAAGAGACACTAAGGCTATTTTGATGGATGAGAAGGAGGCATTAGAAAAAAAGGGAATACTGAGACTCTATATCTTATATGAATCTTGTGATTCCAGCTCTAGTCATATGTAGTCATCCTCAATTTTTTCCAGTCGTACAATATCCAGATCTAGTTATTCTATGTATATGGACACACTCGCCTATGAGTATATACATGCAGGCGAACACATATGTATACAATATACACAGGATATAAGCTCTATAGGAGGATAAGCATAGAGACGGAGAAAAAGAACGCTGTCACGACTCAAAAATAAAATATCGACAAAATTGAGCTAACCCCTTAGGACTTTCGAAAGGAAGAGCCAACCAACGAATCGAGGAAGGAAAGGAGAGATGAAAAAAGCAGGGATGGAAAATGAGAGAAGAGAGAGAGGGAGAGAGAGAGACAGAGGGAGAAAAAAGTTGGAAAGAAAAAACTTCTCGTTGGTCTGCGTGTTTTCTTGGATGCATTGGGACGAAGACAGAGGAAAGGAGAGACGGAGTAGGAGGAGAAGAAGAGGACTAAGACTACTCTTATGCCATTATGATGACTACCAGCCAGCTACCACTACCACTGCCACTGCCACTCGCTACCTTCACAAGTCTATATAATTCCCCCCTCATGGTATCTCTCCAAGGAGACTCACTCTTCCCTTTCTTTCTCTCCCTCTCTCTCTCACTCTTTCACTCTCTCCTCATCCTACATAAATATATGCATATGTAAATGTGTTAAAAAACTATACTCTGACTAACCTCGACGAAGAGGCGAGGGAGACAGAAAAAGAAAGAAAGAAGACAGACAAATACAAATGCTATCTATCTGGAGACATGCACATGTTCCCTTCTTTTCTGTTCTCCACGAGGAGATGGACTATCTAACCGTAGCTCTAACTCCAACTCCAACTCTTGCATCTCGAATGTCTACACTTTCTCTGTCTGTGGATCCAGATCCTCTTCTTCTTCGCCTTCTTTTCCTTCTTGTGTTGTTAATAGAAAATCATGGAAAATCCTCATGTATGTATATGAGGATGTGAGCGCTTATACCTCGGGCAGAGTCATATAGAGCAAACAGAAGAGCAAGACAGAGGGAGGTAGATAGAGGGAGAGAGAGAGAGGAAGAAAGAGGATGAGAAGTTGTGTGTTGAGGGAACATATAAAAAAGGACGTACATTTTAGATGGATGGATAGAGGTTTGAAAGCCGTAAAGAACGGATTGGTCGACGTTTGTAGCAGTAGCAGCTGGATGAATGTGTCTCTAATGTCTGTATGTATGCAGTATATGGAGAAAGCAGTGTGGAGATGGCTGGATGGCTGGCTGGCTAGATGGATGGATGGATGAATGTTGGAGATGTACAAATGTCTATACTCTCTCTCTCCTTCTATCTATCTCTGTTCTGTTCTATGTCCCTGTCTTTCTCTCGCACTCTGCCTCCGTGTTTGTGATGTGTTGTGCGCATAGAACAGTTTTTCTATGTGGAAAACTCCTATGACGTTCATTAGAAACTCCATGGTAAAAAAAATCTCATCTCCTCGCACGTCTTTAGTTACGAGTTTTGAGCTGATGCAAAGAGCTTCGGGAGCATGAAGTGCCTTCAATGTTCGACTTCTTTCTCTGCCTTTCCTTTCTTCTTATTTCCCTTCTTATTTTTCTACCTCCTCGTTGCCATCCCCCCCCTCCTATCCTCTACTCTTCGCTCGCCCTCACTCAGCTCGCACAAATAAGGATCCCTCTCATTCTATCTCTCAAACACAAATACATAGAAATACAAACACAAACCTGCAAGTTGGACCAGGCTCATACATAGGTACCATCTTGGATTATCTCTGTTGAAGAATGAGTGACAAGCTACCATTTTTTCTGTTACAATTTTAAAAGATTACAGCAGTTGCAATTTTGAAACTTGTGGTCAAGCGTTTTAGAATGACTTTGAAATGGTCACTTTAGTAAATGACCAATGAATTTTAGTAAACCTAAGGACGTAAAACTATCCCGAATTTTTTTATGATACGTTGTTGGTCAATTTTTGATCGTTACCAAAATGAATTATAAATGTAATTAATTAACATTTCCGATAACAGACCTAGTTAGCTTTCCAACACGCATTTTTATACCACATTCGTCAGATAAATGCTTTACACTATGATAAATATTGCTGGTTCGCTCACTTGCTCATCTTGCATTATACCATATCTACTATATTTTTTGATAACGGGATTCTCCATAT
>JAQIVE010006025.1:0-12063 GCA_034698285.1 Sminthurinus bimaculatus | reverse complement strand
ACAATTAATTAATAAATTAAACTTTTTAGAATAATATCAATATTATCAACAACATATAAAAATTGATTAAAAGAATCCCATATTATAATTTAATGTGAATTAGTATCAGTAACTATGTACATGTACACATTATATTATTTGAATTTTGACACATGTTATAAGAAAAAATGTGCATGGATAACTTTATTTTTGATGATCTTTTGTGGTTTTTTGTTCCTTGCTTTATTACTGGGATCGTATTTCCACTTTTTTCTTGTTCTTTTGACGCACATTTAAGGAAATACCTTGATATAAAATACATTTTTGCTGATTAAAAGTGACAATGTCAAATTATATCATAACATTTTAATAATTTGGGATACTTTTGACCAAGTTTTGTTAAAAAATACTTTTTGAATTATTCAACAATGCATTAGCTATTTTTTGTTTCTATAAATTCAGAGACTTACATACTTATATATATATACTCATATTATTGTTTGTACTGTCTGATACATTATATTATAAACATGTTATATTAATGATATATTTTTTGCAATCATTGTACATTTGTTGGACATCCTTTCAAACTCTTAAATAAAACTGATAGCAATTTAAATTTTGTTTTCTTCAAATTCATTGTACTTTATTCATTTTTATGACTATTTACAATTAACAAGCGAATACTAGTAAGTAAATGTAAGTCTTTGTATTATTAAACTCAAAATAAAGCCATTGGAAGAACAAAGGCACTTGATGCGTGCTGTTACCCCATATGTTATAGGCTTATGTGCTTCCAAATGCTTCAAATGACAAAAATGCAGTTAGTAACATTGATTTGTTTACAATTTTTAAAAGACAGAATTGTCTTTTTTCGAAAATTTACGCTTAGACTAAAGACTTTGAAAAGTTTTTGTATAAAAATGTACAGTTTCTTTAAAAAATATACACGGCGGGGTGAATACACTCACTAATCAGCGTATGAGATCATTTTTAAGTTCGCCTAATAATAATATCTTCTAATCTACAACCAAATAAACATCATTTCAAGAAGTTGGCACAAACTTGTGTGTACAAACTTTGAGAAATTTTTATGAATGTATGCGTAAAAGCAAATCATAAAAACTTCAGTCTTACAATTCGACCAATGTTATAGTGTATTCTAGGCGAGGGTATAGCCATATCATGTCATTTCCTGCTTAATCACTGCTGAATTTCATCATCAAAATCTTCATCATCGTCCTCACCTTCAACAAATGGGTTTAAGTCGGCCAAATGATAAAAAATTTGCGAGGAAGTTTCCAGATCCTGTTAATAAAAGCGACAAAAAAGTAGATCACGAATCTTTAGTTTTAATTAAATTCAGCATTAAAGGACACCGAGTTGTATATTGACGCATTAAATAGTACATACCAATGATTCTGCAAAGCTTAAGAATTCATGAAGAACTGCATTGACGTACTCTTCTGAATAATTATCTTGATGTGCATCCCATTTTTCGCTCCCAAAAATTTGATGTCGTAGTTGAGGACGGAGATTAAAAACTTGACTTAGATTAAAAATTCCAAGATTTCCATTGACAGTAACATAGAATACGTTGTGTATTTTTGGAACAGAAGAAATGACTTTTGCTTCTGACCTACAAAATACCCAAAAGAAATAATATGTAGTATTTTAATTTCCCGTATTCGGTTTTGTATAAGATATGAAGCAGATTGCTCTTTTTTTTGTTATAATTATAACCATGCGACATTAGTTTGCTGTTCAGAAGCATCTTAAACCTTATGTTTCATTCTTAATTGTGCTTACCCAATTGTTGACTCCAAAATAGATTGAGAGACATTATGAAGTGCATTCGCTACAGATTCCGTACTTAAGGAAGTTAAATTACAAGTTGCAACTAAATGAAGAGTATCTGAAAAGTTTGGATGGAGTAATGACTCATCAGTTTTACTAATTGCCGTGTCACTCATCTCCTGGTCACTATCTGATGAAACATTAGAAATTCGTCTTCTCTTCTTGCTTTGCAAATAATTTCTTGAGGCAGGAATTAAATCTTCAGTTATTTCTATATCCTCTAATGAAGTATTTGCATTCAATGTGGAGGTTATTGGACGCTGATTAAATGGTTTTAAAGGACCTGATGAACTTTTCATTGTTGGTTTGGAGCGTGCTTGCCAATTTTTCATAGAGTTCAAAGTCAACTGTGTAGACCTTTTTTTATGGGACGAATTTGACGACGACGAGTCCTGGGAGAAAATTGAGTCATATGATTTATCAAACAATTTTAATTTTTTACTTGGTCTAGAAACTGGATGATTTATTGGTCTTCCAGGTTTTTTAGACTCTGACGAGGATAAAAGACTTTTGTCAAAAGAACTGTTAGCTTGTTGGGTATGAAGAACAACTCCACACATGGAAACATCGTCATCATCATCATCATCATCTTTATTAGCAGTAGATGAGGATGGTTCACGAGGTAGTTTATAAAAACGTTTCAACATCTTAACTGGGCTTGGCGGACGAGCAAGAACAGACACGTTTCCCCCAAGAGCCTTTGAAGTTGTACTTTTATTCACATTCATATTGTCTGTTTCAAGGAGTTTCAAACTGTCCAAAGTTTTCAAAGAATCATCCTGGCTTTTACATGCCACAAGATCTTCAAATATTATATCATCGGCTGAAATATTAAAATTAGACGCTGTTGTATTAACAGAAACAGCAGCCTCATCGTCATTTGAGGTTTTACCATTATTATTATTATTGTTTACTGATAATACTGATGGTGGTGAATTGAAACTAACTATAGGTAATTCCTGTTCTAAAACTTCTTTTGCTGACCCACTGTCTAAGTCTAATACAGTTTTGCTGTTGCTTTTTTCACTAGTTCTTTTAACTGGTGTTGTAATGATTGTAGTTGCAGTAGATTTTATTTCCCCAATATTTGATCCTACACTTGGTAAGTCTCCTAAAAAATTCAATATATTCTCCCTTCGTTTCTCTGGAGTAGTTAATTCTGAAGGAGCCAACAATGGGACAAATGATGGAGAAGTTTGCTGCATTCCAGGTCTTTTTATTGGCCCTTCAGAAGTAGCAATCATATTATTTGAATCATTGCTTGTCAGTATGTGACGTGTTTCTTCATGCATAACTATTGCAGACATTTCCAAGTTTTGACGATCTTCTTCAATAGAACTCAAATTCATGCCGTAAAAAGACTGTAATTGTTCTTCTAATCGATTGCGAATCAAGTCCTAGAAAGAAACACAAGCACATTTTCATATATTATGTATTATTCTTGTTGTAATAAATTTTAGGTACTTAAAATTTAGAAATATTATAATGTACAGCATAAGTTTCTGAGTAAAAGTTACACTCCTACAAATAAGTAAATAACTACAGGTTTAGCGTATATAATTTATGATTTTATTAAAAAATTAAATTACTCGACAAGTCAGGAACACTTTTGATTTATCCAAATCTCTATTAAAGTCAACTTCAGACGCTGGAAGATCAATCAATAAAGCAGCTACAGGAAACTTCCGCTGTTCCGCCTGAGTTGGAGAAGTTGAAGCACCAATGGAATAACGTTTGATAAGCTGAAATAAAATGAAGGACATAATTTAAATTTCTTATTGATCAATCATATAAACGAATTAAATTCATAGTCTTTATTACAGTACTAAAAGCAATTAATATTCACGTTTGTTATTGAAATAAGATATATATATTGTATACATATTACAACTCCTAACCTGCTCATAGTCTTTTATTGAAACCCGACGTCTATTTACAAAAATCATTAGCATTTTGCTACTTGTAAAACCAACAATTTTCATATCAACAGGAGGTGACGGTACAAACAAATCAAATTTTCCTGTTTGTCCCATTGCTTCTGTATAATCGTTCCCATTTTGTTGCTCCAACTCAAAAGTGACGGAGAGGCACTTTGAAAGCTTTTTCGCTATTCCAACTCCTAAAACCGTAGTCAGAGCTTGTTCTGTATTCTTTACGGATGGTTTAGACCAACTTAAGCAACCATTGTGAGTTAAAGCAAAGTAAATTTGATGATTTGCTAGTGCTAGAGCTTTCATATAATTTTCAATTTCCTTAAAATCATCTTTTTGAATCTTGGGTTGAGAGCAGTAGTTTTTTCTGACTGGAAACTTCGCGAATAAATTTTGAACAACAATGTTTGTACCATTCCCTGCAGCCACTGGAGATTCTTTGAGTATGTCACCATTATTTGAAACAATATACTTTCTAGCTGTAGAATCTTCCTCGGTTTTAGTTGTAATTGTAACATCTGCAAATGTACAAATTGATGATAGAGCTTCTCCTCTAAAACCATACTGACCATCACAGCCTGAAAACGAAAACAAGAGATTGGAATTGATATAGCTACTTCTTACTTAATTACCACGTATGTTACTATTTTTTGCAGAGAAACCAAACACGTCGACCCAAAATCAAATATTATATTATTATGATGTACTCAGCATTTAAAACATACTTAAATGATTGGCATTATTTAATTTTGATGTGTGGCCTCCTTTTAGTATTTGAGCAATTGAGTCTCTTGGAATTCCATGTCCATTGTCTTTAACTTGTATTTTCTTCAAACCAAAGTTATCCTTTAGCAAAAAAAGAAAGAAAGAAAAAACGTAGACCATTAATAATATGTAAAAGATATTTATAGTATGACATAATCAAGTGTTTAACTTTTTTTACTTACCAAAATTACTTGCACACTATATGCTTCAGCATCCACAGCGTTATCAACGAGCTCACGGACAATGTCACTAATCTTCGTTATAACTTGCCCTCGTCTTAACTGCTCTCCAACTTTTGAGTCTAACTTGCAAACTTCACTGTCTTTAGATTTTAAGTTTGACATTGTAATAGACGATAGACGATCGTCCTTTTGTTTTAAAAAATAATGTTAGATTTTTTAATTTATAGTATTTGAGATTACATCTTACAAAGCACAAATCACTATTATTTACAACATGCTTGTATACTTGTACATAGTCCTAATCAGAACACGAATGTCAATTTAGTCGATTAAGTAGTTACTTTTATTGACTTCAAATGAGGATGTGAAAAGGAAATAGTAAAAAGAAAGAAACTTGAATTGACATGAATACACGACTTTCATACATGATACATACATACATTCCATGCATGACTTTCCCACCACATGCGTTTTATCCTTGTGCATGTAAAAATGTTCGTACTATGTCAGCAGTTTTATAAAGTCAGTGAAAGTTAGACATTTAACAGAAAAAGTAAATATAATAGGGAGCTTTGGAGAAGTCGAAAGTGAGGTCTATACTTTAGAGAATCTACAAACTTTGCCAAAATTTTCGAAAGTCTAAAGTCAATTCTTAAAAAGAGGTTTGGAAAAGTCGAAAGTACTTTAGACATGTCATGCGTAGTAGTTCCGATGGCGTCAAAATAAAAATTCAAAAATTGTGTACAAAGGCGTTGTGGGGGCATCTCGAGAATCAAGGAGACCAAGGATTCAGCCAATCAGAGACCAAAACAGAATTTTCAGAAAGTTTATTCCTCCAAGCTGCGGATGCAGACTCTGTTGAAACAGAGTTTGTAAAGAAAGGAGGAATCGTCGACGAAAGCATACTTTCATTCTCGATTCTCTAAACTTAAACCTCACTTTCGACTTCTCCAAAGCTCCCTAATGTTGATATAATATTTATCATCTACAAAACCTATACAGCATAGTGTACGAGTTGATGACGTCTTATTAACTTTTTTCAAAAGCAGAAAAGCATTTTATTATACTTGACTAAATGAACACCGCTGATACTTGTAACTCGTATAATTTATAATGATAATGACATGAACACAATTGATGGAAAATGTGAGTAATAAAAGTATAGTAATGATAATCAAGATTCTTAAATATTTAACGTTTAAGCAAACATTACGATGATAATATTATATCAATTTACACAAGAGATTGACAAGGAGGGTACTTAAACAGTTGTTAATTACAGTTCTTTTGTGTGCCACTCAGTTTCTAAATCTAAAGAGTAAATCCATTATTCTTCTAGGTGAATGTTTTGAAACATTAAAAAACAAACATGAATAATTCCAGGAAAGGTTTGAATGCTATTCCAAATTTTAATTTCTCTCTCTATCTTAATTTTGTAAACGAAAACATCTCACTATATAATACCGATATCATAACAGTTGTTGTTGTCGATGCATTTAAATAATGGTTATATGTTATATATGAACATCATTGATGACACTACTTAACATGTCAAAAGATTAACCTTGATTTGAACTTGCTAAAAAAACTCTAAGGATAATTTAAGAGTAAAATTTTTTAAATAATAACATAATCAATGAAAGTAAAAGAACGAACCTTTAGCATGCGGAGTTTTTTGAGAGGTCTAAAATATTCGTCTCCATCAGAGTCCTCCATCATAGTTCTGGAGATATCAGATGGACTTCCGACGACGGAGATGAGGTCAGAGTCGGATGACAGGTCATCATCTTCCTGACTCTGTGGGGTCAAAGGTGGAGCTTTATTCGATCCGGACATTCGATCGGACAAAGAGGACGTTTCCACCTTGTCGCTCTCAGACTCCTGGTCCATTTTCACTTCGCACATTTGTTCGGCAGTGTCTTTATTCACAACTGCCAATATGGGAATGGAGTTTCTCGAAAAGTGTTTCATTCACAAAGCGTTCTTTACACTAAAAGTCAATCTGATTATACAAACGTGTGTAACTATTGTTATATTTTTTATATTACACTGATTAATTGATTATCAATATTTTCAACATAAATCATGTGTTCAATCATTTAACTTTCCTCAAAGTGTAAACAAGGTGCTGAGACAAAGCAAAACATTTGACTTTCCTCCAGATCCAGGTTCAAAAGATTATCACTTTTATCATAACTATAACTTGTTCACTTTATTTCATTATTATGCAATGCATAATAATATATTCATTCAATTCAATCCAATCCAATCAGTATAAAGATTATTATCTATAACTGAAGAAGAGTAAGTAACTGGTACGGAGACACCTTTGAAACCAACTTGTCGTTTTGTTTGTGTGTGATATAAAAAAATACAAGTGCCAATAATTGACAGCTGACAATACTTTACGAATCAAACAATAATATATTATTTAACAGTGTCGGAACTTCACCAAAGTATTGTGTATAGTTGTTGTTTTTTTCAGTAAGTGTTCACTAGTAAAATATTTAATCCGTGACGAGATCAGTCAGATGTTGTTTTTTTATGTATTTATGTATTTATTTATATAGTCAATTAAACGTGTGGGTATTTTATTATTTAGTTTCACACTATATTATTGTTCTTTCCCCCGTTGTTCTCTAGCCTCTATTTGCACTACATTATATAATTTTTATTTGATTTGATAACCGGCAGCATTAGAGCCGGTATCATCAACTCCATTTCAACAATATCAACAAAAATCAGGTTCATGATTCATGATGATGATGATGATGATGATGATGATGCTGACAACGATGATCGAATTTCAACCTCAACATGTTCATGTCATGTCACACTTGAGTAAATTTAAATTGTAGGATATACTGCATTGTATGATTATTGTGTAGTCACCTTTTAATGCAACTCCCTCAACTTTTTATAGATATACCACATGACATGTGTAAATAAAAAACAAGTATCTATGTATAGATAGTCTATAGATAAGTAATGGATAATGGATAAAGATCTAGAGTATTTTTTAAACTTTAGCTTTTTTGGACACAATTGAAATTGTTGAATCTTTTTTACCTATATTGTATATTATAGGTTTCCAAATAGTTATACTTCTTCCTCGTCCAGATTTTATGTAATATAATATTGGAATAATGGTTACACACAGAGGAACAAAAGGGAGTCAAACGGTTCCCATTATTAATCACGCATTCGGCATGACATGACTCCAAACTTTTTAAACAACAATAACTATTATAATGTATTATACATGTAGTATATTATATTATTATGTATATCGATCGGCGGCTCACAAAATGTATTGTATAATAGACAAACAAGTCACTGACAATAGTCCACACGTTCTTCTTGTTCCTTTTTACTAACTTTTCACAATCCACACAGTCAAAGTTACACCGACAACGAAAAAGATGCTAATCCGCCGTTCAGTCTCACCCAATTGACTTTGCGGTTGAATAATTTCCCGCAATGGATGATGATGATAAAGGATTACTTTACATAAAAAATATCCATGCAACTATATATGTTTACAATATGTGTATACAAGTATAGAAGAAAATCCAAATGGCATGAATCACTGATTTCAACGTTTTTTTCAAGTTGCTTATAAGTCAAAGTCAAAGGACGACGACACCAAAGAGTATGATAGAAAATTATCTTCACTTTTTTTATGTATAATATGTTGAAAGTCTATTGCACGATCCACAGTTAAATCACATAATCTTGAGGGGAAAAAACGATAAAAATCATCACCCATTGGTTCCTCGTCACAGTCCACAGTTTTTACTGCATATACATAGAGTAGAGTATGCAGAGATATAGACTGTCAATTGTCAATGCTTATTGGTTAGTGTTTAAATAATAGTACAAAATCCGGGAAATGACTCAATGATTTATTTCTTTCTATTTTTTTTCACAAAATTCCGTATTAAAAATTGATGTTTTTCACTTTTATAATAAATTCAGTAAAATCCACAATTTAGTTGATAAATTAAGAACATTTACCAAATAATCACAATAGCAATCGTCGTCGTTGAAGATGATTCACTTGTCAAGAGGAACAGTGTTAAATGTTATGTGTGTATATGTACTGGTTCTAAATATGTGTCCGTGGATGACAATTGACCAAGCTTGAGCTCGTTTTGAACTTGACTGACATGACTGCTTCTGCCTTTGATTCTGATTGTGGCTGGTTAGCCAGGCTGAGGAGAATGAGAAAAAAGGGAGTTATTGATCATGTAGTTTGATGATGGTGCTGACAAGTCAAGTTTCCTTGTTCCTCTCTTATTTTGCTCTCTCTCTCTCTCTCTCTTTCTTCTTGTCCTATACACACTGCTTATACCTCTGAACCTCTTTAACGCCGAGTCGAAATGCAATACTCCTTAATAATAATAATGTATTTTGAGAGAGAGAGAGGGAACGTATAACGTAAAAATGTACTTGAGGTGTTCAGTATATAGGGGAGTGTGTTCAGCAGTGACAGCGCCAATTTAGCGGCGCAGACGGACACCTCCCCTTAGCTAGCAGGTGGAGCCTCTCCGGGAGGAATGGTAGAGTATTGGCCCCTGTCCCCAAGAGGAGGTGCCAACTTCTCGGCAGTAATAATAATAATAATAATAACGTTATTACGGAGGCTGAAGATGATGATGATGATCATGATGAGAGAGATGTTTTTGAATCTCCACTCTGCTTAGTCTCGTTAACGTTTAACGTTCAGTGTGTGTATGTATTTTTTCCAATTTTTTTTCACTCTCGCCGAGTTTGTTGGCTGGTTCTGACTCTGACTCTAGTTCTGGCACTGTGTGCGGTAAAGAAGAAAGAGAAAAAGAGCCAATGCCAACATGGGTGGCATGCCATTCTCACACACATACATACACATACATACACACACAATCAACAATTACATATTGTCAGAGAGGAGAGCGAAGAACGAGATTCCATATTTCCTCATATCATAATATTCATATTCATCTTCTTCTCATTCCCATCCACCTTCTTCGTCTTCTTCTTCTTGTTCATCTTCATCTTCTTTTACGTCCAAAAGTCATTTTTTTGTACTCTGCATCTTTCCGTCTGTCTGACTGTCTCCGCTGTCTCTTTATTCTTTTTCTCGCTCATCGTCATCATCATCATCATCATCATCCTTTTCTTCTTCATATCTTATTTTTCCTTCGCACCATACCTCACATTATTTTACACCCTTGTAATATACTGCCATACTTAATATTAGGGGACACACATTAAATACGTACCGAGTAGGTGGGGGTCCCAAATCTTACGCACCGAAACATATAATGTGTTAAGAGGATAAAGGGCAAAATTTTGCTAATTGGTGTTACGTCAATTGTGTAGGTCCCCTTGGCTCATTCTCTGGAAAAATCTCCGAGTCCATTTGTTGTGTAATAGTAATAAGTGTACTCAAATATGTGTGGGTAATAATGATGGCGACGATAATAATAGCAGGAAAAAATATGGGTAAGATGTGTACAAAACTACATACATATGTACTTACAAATGGGATTTGACTTGACTTTTCTAACTGCTAAACAACTCCAAATCCTGTGCTAGGCTCCAAATTGAAGCTCAATTACCATTATATAATTTATGCCAGGTTATTTTTCTCAAACACTTTTCATAAAGGTAATATGCTCTCGCGATTCTTCTGTAACATCAACCGAAATTTCTCAAAGAAAACGTTTCACATAGTATTATGAATTTTTGTACTCATTTGAGCATGCATTTTTTTTGTTCAATTTGTGCATTGTACATAGATTTGCATCTGTTCAGTAAAATAACACATCACTGAAAAGATATTAGCCTTTAATGGTAATGAACTATATTATTTGCACCACGTTGCAAAGGATTGCATGGATGAATGACAGCATATGCTTAACGAATGTAGTGTAGTGTAAGTAAGTAAAAAGTAATATGAAGTAACGTAACATATGTTGTTGTATTTGTTTGTCTTCTACATGTCTATATATTCTAATATATGCTACTGCAAATACTTTTACTAATTTTGATTTGGACTTTGATTCGATTGGGATGTGGATAAGGAGAAGCTGAAGCTGATAATATGTACAGGAGAAAAAGGTGCCTCTGGCTATAATTTGCAATTTACAATGTTGATGTTGAATGAACTGAACGAATGAAATGAATGTAACTAAATAACTACAATCTGTTGATTCGGCTGTCTCTCATATGTATGTATTGAAATCGCAGAATAAAATGCTTCTTGAGTTATGGCTCATAAAAAATAGTTAATTGGCATGGCTTATTGCCTCTTTTTCGTCTTCTTACTACTACTGCTACTACTCCTTTTACCGTCTGTCTATATTCTATGTCTATGGTCTATGTGTCTGTGTGTCTATCTCTGTCTTGCCGCTGATTCTTCAGATGCTCGTCATCGTCATCGTCATCCATCTCAATCTCCCCATCCATCACCCACTCGTTCACTCTCAATCTCTCTCTTTACATTTTTACATTTGTAAGCCCACGATGGTGTCATGACACTCAAGTTGGTGCAACGAGATTGAAGATTGAATATTGAAGGACATTTAAAGAACAATCTTTTTTTCAATTTACCACGCTGCACTCTTAAAATGAAATTGCTAACAATAAGTAATAAGTATACATACATACTACATACACTGTACATTGTGCATATTACACATTCATATGCATAAAGTAAATGTTTTATACTTGAGGAAAATCTGCATTGTAAATTGAAGGGGAAATCACGGATTTTCCACAGTAGACAGTCTTTGTTCCCTTTACCCTTTTTATTCATCTATACATAATCTATATACACAATGTATGGTGTAAATAATGAAATGGTGATGGATGGAAAGAAGAGGAATCGTGGAAAATCTCAATTTTTTCAAAGATAATCAACAAGATATAAAATATAATATAATATATTATAATATTTTATGCTTTTTTGTCTAGTTTTGTCTAGTTAGCAACACTGTCCATATATGTATGTATGAGGAAGAAAGAGAATGAAGAGTAGCTAAACGAAAACAGACATAGAATAGTTATGGAGAATAGTTATATTATTCTATCTTGCTCGTATGTATATGCATAAAGTTATCGTTTATCGTGGATTGAAGGTGTGTATGTATGCATGATGTGTATTTTTGGGTGTGTTTGCCCATCTAAAGGGTATGATGAATAGTGACAGCCATCATAATATTCTAATAGGAAATGGAAAGATAATCTGTATACTACAGAGTACAGAGGGATATCATGTATATGTATGTAATGTGTTATGTGTATTATGTATAGAGGAAGGAGAGGAGAGAAAAGTTGAAGTTGAATGAGCCATCGACCATCCC
>JAQIVE010006024.1:0-12066 GCA_034698285.1 Sminthurinus bimaculatus | reverse complement strand
AGAAGGATTCAAAATTTGTCATCCTTTTCATCCATCTGACATTTTCCTACGTTTTCGGCTCCCAAGTTTACAACTTTCCCTCGCAACAGATGCCAAAAGTTTTGAATTTTGAGTACTTTTCGCTCTATTCTCATTTCTTTGCATGTCCTCACACGTTTTTCATCTCATTACTCAGGACTCGCGACTCCACGCACATCAAGTCAACGGCAAAATTTGGATGCATCAAGTGTAATAGACGTGTGGCTGTGTGGATTGCCAAGGAATTTGTACAAACTTTGCACTCTCCATTTTTTATCTCTTTCCTCACGCCTTCTCGCCCTCATCTTTTCCCCATCAAGTTAAAATAAATAAAACCGGAATTAAATTCAAAGAAAATAAAATTCCATCATGAAATCAGAAATCGTGGTATAATATCGTCCATTTTATTGAAAAACGGAGGTCGATGACATGCCCACAAAAAATTAGGCAAATTATTGACACTGACAAAAGATTGACTCTCTCACGATACACATAAATTTGGATCCTCGAGTCAATGAATGAATGAGGGATGAGTAACAAAATCTCTGCTTCTTCTTACGAATATTTGCTATTTGATCTCACAATAAAAGACGATGTGTAGTAGTCCCAAAATCAACAAGGAACCAAGTTGAGGAAGAAACACAGAAGTTGCGGGGGAGGAGAGAGAGAAAGGAGATGAAGTTCTTTGGCATTGATTTGGCTTTGACTTTGACTTTGAACCTTTGAGTCTTTACTCCGTTGAACCCGAATCTGAATTCGAATTCGAGCTTGAATGCAAAATATAAGAAAAGAGAGAACGAGCTCAGCTTTTGTATTCGGGGAGATAATGTAAAGTATATTTGTCATGATGATAATGATGATGATGACGATGATTATTCGGATTTGGCAAGATTTCCTCGCCTTACAGATCTCTCTTCTCTTTTTGCTTCTTCATCTTCTCTGTCTCGTCCTCATCTCTCATCCGCCTGCACAGTATAGATAAATCTCTGAATAAATAAAAAAGAAGAAGAAAGGGAGGAATGTGTACTAGAGCTGGATGAAAATGAAAAGTAGGGAGGGGATGAGATACAGAAAGAGACAGAGGTGGGTGGAGGAGAATCAAGATCAAGATGTGAATGAATGAATGTAAAAGCGAGTAATCTGGAGCCTTTCCATGTATTTAGCAGCTAATCCGCCGCCCCCTCCTTCAATACAGACACAGTCAACGTCTCAATAATTACAACGACGCCCCAATCTCTACACCTATTTTGCGCGCATGTAAAAAACAGACCAAATTTTTATTCCCTCTGTTTTACATACATTTTTTTATGATAAATGTTTATGTTGTTAATACAGGGTGACCAACATTGATATCGACAACAAAGAAAAATCATTTTTTAGTAACCACTGCAAAAATCAAGATGGGGTCAAAAATCACTTGTAGACAAAAGATAGGAGTTTTTTTGGCACGCAATCCAGACACCAGGTGTCGTTAGCCTCGGGGTCACACAATGTCAAATATTGAGGCACTTGGGAAAGTAGTTCAAATTTGAATTTTGGCGCCAAATCATTTTTCTAAAAACACTTCTTCTGCCCCCCTTAAACATTTCATATTTCATATATCAAATCTTGTATGTACTTGCGTGTTGTTGGATGTACTTGAAATGAAGTGGGATGTCTCAAATTTCTTTCCTGTGATTAAATCACACGCGCCATAAAATCAGGTACCATCCTCTCATAACTATAAATAAAACTATCGACGGCATTGTAAAGAGCACAATGTAATCTACAGAGTTTGTGTTTCCTTTTTGAACTTTGATTGAACTTTGAACAATATCACATGAGATGAGATCAATTGCAATGATTTGGGATGGATAAATAGCGGGCACATTTTGTCTTTGTCACCAGAGACACGAAACAAATTCCAGGACAAAGTTGGAAAACTAAGTGAGGAATTTATCTCTTGTATAATTTTACCAAACTCCTTCCTTGAATACGAGTTTAATTTTAATTTCGAGTCTGTTTGATTTCCGGGATATTCCAAATTAAAATTGAATAAACTCTGCCTTGTTTGTGACCACCTTTGAACGCTCTAAAATTTTGTTTCCACGGATTGCTTCTCGCCACGATTTTCATGGAAATTCCTCCGAGTGTGTGGATAAAAGTTGCTCCAATCACAAAAACTTGACCAAAATAGGCACTAAACATTAAACATTTAACGTACCACTTCATTCTCCACTTTTTCATCAGGATGTGGGAACAAAATCCAGAGAAAAGTAAACTGATTCCAGCATTAAAGGAAAATCCATGTGCAATTATTTAGTTGGAAATTTATAACGGAAATAAAGTTGGCAAAAACATACGCATTATAAATTCCGAGGATTTAATGTTTTGTTGTATCAGTTATTAGTTAACATGAAGTTTTTACTCATTCCGTTTTGGTTTGAGCTACAAGCTCCGATTCAAATTCAGATATTTAAAGTGCGCTCAAACTTTGAACAATTAATGAATTAACAATTAACTACCGGCCTGTATTTGGATGTTCAAAGCTTGAATGAAGATAAATATTGTAGAGGTAGAAAGTTGAAAGTGCGGAGTTTGTACATAATAAAGTAATAATCAGGCCTTTGAAATTATGACAACTACATACACAATACACACATTTAATGTTCACATATTTACACAAAGCTGGTCAATGTCACATGAAAATCACGCTTTTTTGCTCCGTATTTCGTAAAATTTTGAAAAATTACAACCAGCCATAACCTTGCAAGAAAAGAGCCATGAGAAAAATTAGAAAAATTACTAGGATTCGAAAATAGTGAGGCATAAAAGAAACTTTTAGATTTTTGATTTTTTTTCACAATTTTCACCAGCGTGCAGAGTTTTGTGCAAACTTTTTGGAATCAATAGTTGGCCAAACATAGACATTGCTTTGTTCTCCATTTCAGCCTTTCTTTAAATTTTCTGCATTTTCTCTTACAATTTTTGTCTGGTCTCTGGCTCAATGTACTACATGGAATGGCATTGGAAACGATGCCAAAACTAGAGGCTGGATTCTAAAGTCCCAACTCTGGAATCGTTCCATGTAGACAATAGACAATAGATATCCTGGAGAAAAGGCTCCTGCACTTTGATGATCAAAAAATACGTATAGTCGTCGTTAATGGTGCACTCCCTTTCTGAAATACAGAAAATGAACGTAACCTAAAAAGCAAGGAATAATAATAATAATAGTTTGCACAGTGCAGAATTCGAGAAGGCTGGAACAAGATTCATGTCCATGATATAAGAAATTAAATTTCTTTTCCATGATTCTTATTTGATTACAAACCCGGGCAAAATGCACATTTAATTTTATGGCATGTTTGTACACCAACCACGATAATGACGACGACGACGACAATCATGACAATAACGAGAACAACAATGACATTGATTTCTCCGACTTTTGTTACACTTTTTCTATCTGCAGCCCCTCCCTGCTTCTCCAGTCTGGATAATTCTCCGAGAAATGCCGATGTTCTCCAGCATAAAGAGAAAGAAGGGCATTAACTTGGTTTTGTTGCAGTGTGAAAATAATGAATTTTGGATCTACATTTCCTCCAATTCATTTTCATACATAAGAAACGTATTATCATCCAGAAAAGTACTGGAGAAGCCTCTCCATGCTCCAACCCACTTAATTCTGGAGAACTTTTCTTGTCATTACAATAGTCTCTTTTCAGTTTTCCTTATACAGAGGACAATGATCAAATTTTTCAGGCTAAAAAATTCTTTTATAAAAACCCACGGCCTTCAATCCTTTACATTGCAAGATGTGTTAACGAGCCAAAGCTAACAATGATTATAATAGGCATCTGTGTATATTTAGAAAGTAGAAAACCAGTCCACAGTTTCGGGTTTTTCAGAAGAATTGGTCCATAAATCCCGGGGTTTTCTTTTCATCCAGTGAGTAGTGTTAATATGCAGGTGGTGGTGAATTGATTTGTCTGATAAAATCCATAAAAATAGACCTTCTTTTATAAGTGTGTGTAAATGTAAAAATATCCGTGATCTGCAGTTTTTAGATCCAGAAATACGGAACACAAACATTGGTTTCTAGGGAAATGAAAGGATTGTAGAAGAATCCATTGATTTTGGTTCGTAACAACCACTTGGATTTTTTGCCTCTGCTCCGATTCGATTCTTGTGGAGAATGTGCAGCTACTGGATGAATTTGAATGAGACTGAGTGTGTGTTTGTGTGTTGCGGCCATTGTAATTCATGCAGCATTTCTTCCCTTTCCCTGGAGAAGGAGAGTCAACTGCAACCGAGACTAGAACCACCATTTTGGCCTTCAGAAACATACTCAGTGCTTTAAAATTGTGTAAACAGAACGTAAATTGTATATTGTACAGAGATTTTGCAAAAGATTATCGAAAAATCTACTGTCTAAAACTGGCTGGTGACAGTTTTAGATGAAACAGGGGATCGAAAAGTTGGTACGCAGAAAAATGTTGTTTGCACAGGCCAAAATTCTCGACCTACCCAATCATTTTGATTTTATCGTTGATTTTAAACGCATTATCGAAAACATTAAGGACAAACACTAGCGCAAAAAATGTAGAGAATATTCAAGGCGTTGAGTTGCATCAAAATCTATCCAATCAATGTTAATAAAAAGGGTACAAACCTCCAGCCAAAATGATGCACGTTATAAATGATTGAGATTAAAAGGTTGAAAAAGTAGTCCGCATCATCATCCTTGTCATCGAAAGGAGAAATCGAAATCGATCTTGTCCTAATAACTTTAATTTACGATCAACTTTCTTCCTTTTTACTGCCTCTGATCACATTTGCAAGATTTACACAGGCAAGTTAAATGTAAAAATTGATCATGTAAATGGGGCCAAATGTTGTAAATTTAAATTCGCGTCATCGCCCCCCACCCCTCCCCGTTTCTTTGATGCTCCGAATTCGGTGGATATATGAGATACAAACAAACAGGCATCTTTTAACAGCAGCATATAAAGAGACCAAATCAAATAGGAATGGAAAATGAGGTAAAATTAAAATTGAGAAATGTTTCTCCTTCCATCCAAAGATGATGATGAAAAAGAGAGGGTTGAAGAGTCGCCAAGGATATGGCTGAGCAGTCGAAAGCAATCAAGGCAAAGAGAGAAACTTGAGAGTAAAATTATGAAAGGAGACGAGGGAGAGGAAAGGCCACAAAAAAATAGAAGAAGAGACAACATGTTAATTAAAAATTAACAGCTAAGCCTCGAAAAAGGGGAGAAAGAGAGAAAACCCGGGATGATTTATATTTGTTGGTTTTTCCCTGGCCGAGATTATTAATTATTACAAATCCCATTCATTATGCATTATGCAGGAGGGAAAACAAAAAACATTTTCAAACCTGCTCATGTTTTGTACTTTTTTATTCATACGCACTTACAAATCAAGTTGAAAATATAATGAGAGGATCCCTTAAATCAAGTCTGCAATCCATGCTATGATAATAATAATACGTAAGTAAGTTGAGAAGGGGGAGCGGGGAAAGAGGGAGGGTGGGTTGGGAACAACAACTTCCTGTGGACTCTCCACGGAAATCCCACCACAAACAAGGCAAGCGACGTGACGAGAAAGGGTTCAGTTATCTTCAATTTAAATTTTTCATACAAAATTACATTTAAAATGTACGAGGAGATCTCATAAGCAGCAGGGGGAAGAGGAGATGACGACGAAGAGAAATGTAAAATGAAATTAACAACATGATGAAAAAAGGGCAGACATGCCCTTTGTGTGTATAATATAAAAGTCAAGGTGAAAAAATGAAGACATGGCAGGAGAAAAGAGGGAAATGTAGCAACAACATTAGATGGAATGATATCATGCTTACATAATATGTAGTAGCCATAATGATACTAACTAAAATATGAGGCAACAGAAGAACAAAAACGGGGACTTTTTGTCTTCTAATTATAATCACAGCTGTCTCTCTCTCTCTCTTAGCTTTTTCCCCTTCGCAGCATGTTTAATCTGCTTCAAAATCCTTACAGTCAACAACAACTGTCAACTGTCAACCCAATTTTGGACTTTTACATATTTTTCATCTCATTTTGTTTCACTCGTTTCATTAAAATCTGGACCCAAACATGACACAAGGTGTGACTAATACTCTCTGCCCTTTTCTTTTCATACCTTTATTTCCAGGAAACTACAAGAAAATCCCGGACTGCTGCTCCTGACAAACTCAAGTTGCGTCGACAATTTTTGGGTGTCCCAGCCTCTAATTTTATTTACTATTGTTTTCATAATGATTACAGCTGTCACCAACTTGAACAAGTCCCTTTACTTTCACTTTCATTTTCAACTTTAGCTTTCACTTTTTCTTTCTTTTTTCTACTTTTGTGATAAAGACGAGCATCGGCCCGAAAATAAGTCATTGTTGACATTAATTGAGTTGTCTCAAGTCGCAAGTTGTCGAGCCCCGTAGAACTCCAAACACTAGAAGCAAAACCAATTATGAAACAACTCAAAACAATAATTTTCCTTTTTCGGAGTAAATATCCTGTGAATACAGCAAAGTATACACACTGAAAATTGAATATGCATGCACATATGCATTGAATCCAATCGCCCCTCCTGCTAATTAATTAGATGCGACATTTGGGATTAAAAATTAAACGGGGGGCTTTTCCCAATCACTTTCTCCACTTCTTTTAGTTTTGCCTTTGCTTTCACTTTCACTTTCACTTTCTATTTTATGTCTTTATTCTTGGTTGTCTTTGCTTTGTGTGGTTTTGAGTCAACTTTCGCTCATCTCTTCTTGGCTTGTGAAAATACGGCGAAAGGAGAAAGTGAGAGTCTCAGCTTCCTTTGCATTCCAACCATTTTCTTTTGTTTCGGTCTCATTAAAGAGAGAGAGAGAGAGAAGAAACCAAGAGCCAGACAAAAGTTAAAGGAAAGGCAAAGACAAGGAAGGGAAAGTAAAACGTAAAGTAAATGAGAGAAGAAAGGCTGAATGCAAGACAAGACTAATGGAAGTAATTTTGAGGCTTTTACAAGAAATTTAGATAAGTTGACTTTTGAATCCTCTCTCGAAGAATTTCTTGGAAAACACAACACACAAAACAGACATAAACAAAGTACAATCCACAAAGCCAAACAAAAAGCCCTAACATCAAGAGAAAACACAAAGTTAGCACACCATTGCGTAACAGTCAACATTGTTTGATTACCCCCAAAAACACACAAATGCGAAATGTGCGTAAAGAGCGGTAATTTTTGAAGGCAGTCTGCCTGTCTTAATCTGCTCTTCAATTTAGAAACAACCACGCGCCGAATTTTGTTTGTGAGGGTGTGCACAAGGATGTCTCTGTCTGAATAATTAAACATCTATTTTCACAGCTCTGTATGTTTTAAATGTATGTATACATTATACATTTTGTCTGTACCGGGGTTTTCTCATCTCATTAATATTTCTGAGTCAAAGACAACACGATAAGACGCGGCGGTATTTCTTTCGCCCTTATTACTATTTAAATCCCTTTCTTCTACTCCAGCTTTAATTCTATTTCGTTCTACGGAGAAAGCAACTTTCCCCTTCAATTAAGACGGCGTTAAACATTCTTGTAAAAACAATGACAGCCAAAACCCTACTAAACTCTGTTATTCTTTGTCCAATGTTTCTACGTTCTTATTTCTTACGGACCAGCGATTACGGGGAAAGGAAAACAAAATTAGTGCGATCCCATCCCGAAACTCGGAGGTAGCAATGCAGTGATTTGCGATAGAACTGTCAATGTACATGCGAGAATGATTTATATTTTCAATTTTAAATACGATTACCATTGCAATGATGACTTATTTTATTATGTGAAATGGCAAAAGTTAGGCGTACTGTAGAAACTGGGAATCTTTTTGGTCATTTACCCTCCAATTTTCATGGTTATCATCGGTAATTCGGGGATCTGTCTGCATTATGTGGAGTGGCTCTCGAACATCACATTTTGCGTATTTTATCTACTACATTTTATTTTATTGTACTTTATTGTGTGCAGTTTTGAAGATACTCCAGATTTTGTCGGTCTGCGGTTGACTTGAGCTGTGCGGACTGACTTTCTCCAGTGCTTTATGCATATTATGTGTATGCATGTGTAGGCAAATTTAAATCTGGAGGATTCATCGGATGGATTCTTATCGACCGGGGATTATCCGCATTAGGTATTAACGGAGAAAGCTAGACATGTAAGGGCATTATAAATATAGGGACGAGTAAATGGGACAAGTCATCCATGTTTGTTTAGGATCCCGGAGGATCCTTTTCAGCTCTAAATCCAGAATCAGACCCGAAGACAGAGCCAAAACCAGAGTCAGATCAAACTTGTATTATTGCCCATGGCGTGGAGAGTAAAAGCGAGAGAAAGCTAAAGTTAGATGGAAATTTTCATACACTTGACACGAAGCTTGAGTGGAAGTGCGTATTTTAACCATCAGAAAATCCAGCCCTTTTCTCCAGCAGAAAATCCAGAAACCAGTTTTGGAGTCAAGGATTCTTATGTATTGGCACAGCATTTAAATTTCAGGTTAGCTGCAGCTCCAACTCGCTGAATACGACACGACGGGTATAATCTCTGCATTAAATAATCCGCCTTGATACGAATTTCTCAAGACAAGGAGAGAAAGCTGACTTTATAGATTGAGAGAAAACAAGAGATGTGCCGTTCACGCTCTACTTTTTCCAGCTTTTATTTATTTCCATGTGATGGAATTGAATGCTGCATGAAATGTCTGAATGTCGCTTGCGGTGAGGTTTTTGCAATCCTCTTGTCTCTCTCGTTCGTCCTACTTTACATTCCAATATTTTACAACGCATCATATCACGTCAAATTCTATCCAACGTTTTCGTGGATTAAATAGCATCTTTTTTTTCATGGAAATGTTGTGCAAGTAAAATCAAAGTTTTTCAAATCCAATTTTACCTAGTTTAAAACAGGAATCAGGATAATTTATCCTTGTCGATTTATACAATTCTCCCTGAAATATTTGGGGGGATATCCAGTCCCAATTTCACCACTGGATTTTAAAGTACTTTCTCCAGATTTTTTCTCGCATACTTTAGTTTTTTTGCAAAGTTTTAATTCGTCCCAGTTTTTTCTCGGTTAAACCTTGGGGATCAAGACTCCAAATTGCAATATTGGTGAAAGAATTCGACTGGATGGACTGCCGATTTCTGTGTTTGGTTAGAGTTGCAAATCTCCCGTCCACAGAGATTTGACCTCGTCGACCATGCTATTTTTGGGCAACAAAAAGAGAAGCAGGGTGTTTAAGTTGAATCCGAGTTTTGGATTTTGGATACTGGCCAAGATGGACGAGAAGAAAAAAAAGCAAGTTGGGAAATAAAAATCCAAGTGGATCCAAGTTGGTCCAAGACAACTAAAAAGACAAGGACAAGGACAAAGACCAAGAGAAAGAACAATACCATGAAAAAAGAGAGAACTCAATCCAGTCGAAAAAAAAACAGAAGCGAACAGCAATTGCCGACGAGTATAAACTGAGGAGGGAGGGAAACAGAGGCAGAGAGTGAAAGTCGTGGAGAAAGTTTATATTGTACATACAAAGAACAAAAATGGACTGCGTGAATGTAGATTGGTCTGTAGAAGATGGACATGGAGATAGATAAGGCAGGAAAAAGAAACTCGTCATGTACGAACGCGTGTTTATTTATCCTTTCCTTTCCTGGAAACACTGGACGGACTGGAGAAAGTTTCACAGGCAGGGCAAATGGAGAAAGCGTCAAAGTGAAAGAAAAAGTAAACCTACATACCATCGATTTTATATGCGCAAACGGGAGTGGGTGAGTGTAACAATAACAGTTCAAGTGAGTAACGACGGAATGCACGAAGAGATACAATACAAAAATCGCTTTCGTTCTCCACTTTCAACACTTTTGGCCTTTAGTTTCTTATCTGACGGCGCATCTATCGGACATTTGAAAGATTTTGCTCATTTTTACGTTCTTTGTTCAAGCAAAGGGAAAGGAATAGTACTCGAATGCTGACTGAAAGCACGCGGGATAAAATGAGAGGAAAAGTCATAGATTGGTTTTGATATCGATTCTTAACTGTTGCCACAACTTTTCTCCATTTACTCCCCTCAATTCACTTTCTCCCTGGACAAACTGCGAATCGGTCTCATACTTGTGTTTGGCCTTGGACTCGGCAATGGATGCAAATATGGAAACGGAGCTAACTGTATTTTTCTCAAAGAAAGTTACTCTCGGCCGTTTTCTCACTTTCTCCAGTTGTTTGTGAAAACATCTTGTTAAGTATTGAGAAGAAAGAGCAAAAGACATGGGAAAAGTTGCCAGAGTCGCAAAGGATCTCCTCCCTATTAAAATGTTTCAGTGACATTTCCCCATCCTTTGATCAGTAGATAATTCTTGCCATTTTTCCTCAATCGTGCCAACTAAAAACCGATCAATATAAATAAAAGAAGATAGTCAAAGGACTTTGACTTTTACCAGCAGTCAAAGTCAAAGTCAAGGCGAGTCAAGTGAACTTGCAGAAATGAAACGATATGAAGAACCGATAGAAACTAAGATAATGTCATGCAGTAGGTTGCAGTGTAATGTAAGTATAGTTGAATGTACCATTTCAGCGTACATGTAATGTAACCTGGTTCGTTTGGTTGGAGAAAGCAAAAAGAGAAAGTTCTCGTGTTCACTTTGTTCATTCATCATAAATCTCGACCAATCTTCAATTTCAACTCGACTTTCCCCGACTTTCACCCAGACCGTCGGCTTCAGTTTCAACGTGAACCTTGTTTTCATCAAAGGAAAAATCTGGTGCTTTCTCTTTTTCTCTCGTCGCTCCTTTTGCCAGCAAATATCTGACTTTTCATATCAATACTCAGACTTGTCGCCGCTCTTTTCTTTTGCCCGTCAAATCTAATCCGTTAGCAATGCCAAAGAAAAAGGGCAAATCTACACTTTGTCTTAGTCTTGTTTCACATGTTTTTCCGGGGATTGAACTGGACACGGATTCGAATTTTATTTCCTCCAAATGTTTAAGCGTATGAGCGGCCATCTTAAATCCATTGCAGACTAGGCCACGTCAGACAATTTCAGTGTCCTTTGCTCTTGTGGACACAGAGAGAGTCAGCGCGTCTTTCTCTAGATTTTCACATTTTCAAGATTCTTTTCTCCAATTTCATCCATTTCTTTTTCCTTTTTCGGACTTGCCATCACAGTAAAAGTAAAAGATAAAATAAAATGTCCTTGCACTCAACCAGACAGAGAGAGAAAGACAGACACAATGGATGTAAAATGTACATCCATGGAAACATTTCGACGCCCACATTCTCCAGCACATTTTTTTCGTGTTTATTTGTCAGCGTCCCTCTGTGATTTGTCCCAATGTGAAGATTCTGCACTCTGCACTTAGTACTCTGGACAAAAAAAGGGTGAATGGAAAAGATTTACGTCAATTTCAAGGACAAACTCTGATTCTTTAAAATCCTTTTGGCAAATGAGCTGGTCATCGATTTTCCTTTTTTCGGGTTTTTCTTCCTTTGTAAGTAAGAGCAAAACAACGCAGTCTTTCCAACCTTTCTTCTTTACTTTGCTATGCATTAAATCACATTGCCATTCAACACGCTTATTATGCTCCCGCTTAATTGACTGTTTAAACTTCGCCCGTATGTTTGACTTTGATTTTCTCACATGAACAAAACCAAATAGAAAATTCCAAATTCAAGGCGAAAGATTGTACATATTAACATGTACAATGTACAGCGATGATAATTATCATCATTTATTTTTTGCAAGGGCAGATTTATGATTCAATAATTAAAATGTAGTAAAATATGACGAAAATATTGTAGAAATAAAAATAGTGCATCAATTCAAACAGAGGAAGGCTCCAGGCTGGTAATCGGCCTTCATGCTCATGCGGAGAGAAAGAGAAACCGGAAGGGGGAAGCGGAAGCGGAACAAGATGAAGGAGCATTTAATTTAAGTGGCCGGGAATTTTGAATTAGCTCTCTGGAATTGGAAATGAGCTCAAATGGAGTAAATACAAGAGA
>JAQIVE010006023.1:0-12067 GCA_034698285.1 Sminthurinus bimaculatus | reverse complement strand
GGTTTCAAGTGTAAAAGGTGGGTTTTGATTACCTTAATTATTTTATTGCCTTAGAACTGTATAAAATTAAAGTTGTAACTGCAAAAAATGATTAAAATACTATTAATTTTATTAAACAGCTTTTGTTTGCCCTCCAAATGAAACAATCGAGCCTTGCACATGCCAATTTTCCAACAATTCATTCGCCTATGAAGTTGACTGTAAGGGAGAAGGGGTCACTCAGAAAGTATTAGATGACCTATTCATCAAGCTGCGACAAGCAAACGGACTTAAGCCACAAGAAATCCTTGAATTCAACAAATTAAATTTATTTAACCCCTTCTCTTTAACCTCTCTCAATCTGTCCTTTGCCGCATACTCAAAAATTTCCGAGTTATACTGCAGCTATGCTTTTGATCTGACATCTATTGTTCCATGGACAGAAGGTCAACCCGAAAGGTCGATTGACGTAACGTTGCTCTCAATGGCTTCAAATGGCTTTACAGACGCTGGATTCGGAAATGCCCTACGGTACTTCAGCACGAACCTAGAATCCCTTTATTTGCCCAGCAACCAATTTGTCGGGGGAAATTACCCCGTCGGGGATGGAAGTGGGGACGTTGAATTCCTTCAGGGACTTTCCGCCTTCACCAATTTAAGAACTCTCAGCTTGTACAGCAACCCTATCCGGAAACTGAGTGGAGGTCAGTTTAAGCGTCTGCCACGTTTGAGCAACATTGACCTGGATTGGGTTCCTATTTCTCAAGATGGGTTAGGGAAGGATGCCTTTGCTGTAAATACATCTAGTCCCGGAGTCATTGTCTACTTTGCAAGAGCTGACCTTACCGAGCAACACTTTTCCAACATCAACTCTACCGGACTGACCTCTCCAGATACGGCCTTTTATATTTATCTGACCGACAATCTCATTTCAACTTTGGAGCGAAATGTCTTTGAGCCCTTTTTGCTGGCCCACCCTCAAAACACGATGGACTTGGAAGGCAATCCTTTGATTTGTGATGGACGCTTGTCCTGGCTCAAAAACAAGGCATCTGACTACAGTTCAAGGGTCGTTGGGGCTACTTGTAAGAATGGCAACGGAGAATCAATCTGGGAATCTGAACTTATCCCTTAAGCGTTAGCAAGTTAATACAAATAACGATTTTATAAAGCTCTCATGAATTTTTTCGATCTAACAAAAAAAAATTCTAATTGTAAATTTTATTGCCTCTTCTTTAGTGGAAAAAGACCAAGTATTGGTTTTGTATGCGTATTTATTTATATCTGCAATAAAATATTAAAAAACTCTTACTTACAACTTTTTTTTAAAAAAAAATTTACAATGTACTAATCTCTTCCGTTTTTTTCACTACATCTTTCTGCATAATTTAACATTTTTTATCTTTTAATTTTTCCTTCCTTTCAATTCACTTAATTAACAAAGTATACTTGTTAGTTGATATTTTACTTACCAGGAAGTAAGCGAGTGGGTCCAGCACTGCTTCGATTTCCAAAGCCGGAGGCGGTGGCTTGATGCGGCCGATGAAGTTCTCCTTCAAAGGGTTCCGAGAACTTGGTAAAGTTGTAGATTGTGGCAGCACATTTGATTTGGATTTTGTGGTGATAGAAAAGGTCGTTACTTAGCACAACTTGCATTTCCGCCCGCCGGCTCTCCAATCCGCTGTTACTGCTATCACTTTCATTGAGGACCTTGATGGGCGCTAACTGCTTATAACTTGGGTCCAGCTGTATTGTCCATTGTTCATATCCAAGGGTCGTAGTACGGGTGTAGTAAGTTCACATCCAAATCCAAATCCGATT
Source organism: Sminthurinus bimaculatus (assembly GCA_034698285.1). Taxonomy (NCBI): domain Eukaryota; kingdom Metazoa; phylum Arthropoda; class Collembola; order Symphypleona; family Katiannidae; genus Sminthurinus; species Sminthurinus bimaculatus. Next base: position 10,267 of record JAQIVE010006023.1, on the reverse strand, counting down.
CCAAATCAAATCATTGTCCAGTTGCAGATCCACAACCGGAAAATTCCAGAGTATCCATCGGCCGGGCAAGGAGCAAGAAAGTCAAAGGAGAAAACGAGAAAAATAAATGACTGTCATCATATAAACACACATTTATACATACACCCGACATACATACACACTACACACTTTTCCTTTCGTTTTTATCAGAAAGCGCAAACATACATATTACATATAAGTACATATTTCTCGCAGTCGGCTGGAGAAAATCACTCCCTTTCTAATCCTAATGGTAATTTCTTTTGGGGAACAACTCAACTCGGTCTGTGTCCAATGACAAATTTCTCCTTTTGCACAAAGGTAATCATGTGAAAGAGGCTTTCCCTACATTAAAGATCCAGAATCCAAATCTAGATCCAGATATTACACTGGTATTTCTCTCCACTTCTTTCCCCCGTTTTATCCTTCCATACGATTGCATTTTCATTGCTATATTCTATTCTATAACCCTCTCATAATATGTAATATCTGTTATAATCCTGCACGTAATGCTGGAAGAACCCAGAATTTTTTTCTCTCCATTCTTTCAGCTGTTAAAACTTCCCAAATCACATGGCATCAGATAATACCCTGGAATGTGGAGCACCAGGCAGAGGATCAACCTACATTTTCCGGATATGCATCATACATACATGCATACATCCTTTTTACATCCCTCATTATAGAAATGTTATGCCCATTCTTAACGATTTTTCTTCAACCCTTTTTTCCACCGCTTCCCGCTATGACCAGGCATTATAAGGTAATATAATATCTTTCTTATGAAAATCTTCCACACTACTTTGTTTTTATTTGAAAATCCCCAAAAAAGGGAAGCCGAAGCTTCAAGGTTGTATGTACATAAGTATATATATTTGCACTGCTCTTTTGAGAAAGATTTAAAAACTATGAAGAATAGACTAAAATAGACTTACGTAAGTAGCATCATTGATGTAAAATGTTAGGTTGGCGGCCGGTTTGGATGGACCTGAAAAGCAGCTCAATCGGAGGGTGTCCGAGACGCGAAGGTGCTTCAGTCCACCAACACCGTTCATGCTGGAAACTTCAAGAACCGGCGCTTTCTCCGCTTGGACTATGTACAATGCATGTACAAGGTTTCAAAAAAAACATTGTCAGTTGTGTATGTATGCAGAAAAATACATAAGAGAGGCGACGCATTAGATGCTCATAAAATATAATATGCATGGTTATTATGGCTATTGATATTGGAATGTATTTTGGTATGAATATTTGGACGATGACAGTTCAAAACTTTACACTACGAGTCATTTTGCATGCACGAGTAAATCCACAAATGGGCAAAGTATAACAGTAAAACAGATCGTCTTTTTATTCTCATTTTTCCATCGTCATCCTCAGCATTTTAACAAAGATTGGATTGAGCAGTGAGAGTCGTATAACAGGGAGAAATGAAGATGGAATGGACTTTGAAGGAATGGAGAAACGAGTTGAGAATTGCCGTAGGGGATTTCAAATATGCATAAATATGCAACATTATAACAAGGACATGGAAAAAAAGGAGGTAAAAATAAAACAAACTTTATCGCCGTCTTTTCTGGTCTAATAATAGATTCTAAATGCAGTTTAATTTATTTAGTCGACTGCACGCTCAATTTCTTTTCTCATTGGGAATGATCCGCCAGTGTAAATTCAATTTGAAATGCCCACGAGAAAATGGACGATTTAAAGGAGAGGAAACGTTTTACATGACCTTTTAGTTAAATATTGTACATTGTATAGTTAACTACAAACTATGTACAATAAAAAAGGAGCTTACCAATCACAGTGATGTAGTTAGTTTTCTTGATTTCCCTAAAGTTCATATTTTCTCCCATGGTCACGACACAACTTATGTTGCCGGTCAGAAGGAGCGGGACGTCTCTCAGAACCACTTTATGCTTATCAGACTGATTCAGCTGCAAAAATACAGACAAAATACAAATAACCGACATTTTTTGGATAATTTTCAACAATAAAAATTAAAATAACTAAGCAAGTATTGTACATAAGAATTATAAGTTGCAAGATGAAAAACAAAATGAAGAATTTCTTTTTGAGCCATTATAAAACAATTGCATGCACCTTATCAGTTTTGATTAATAAAGTTAATAAATGTACACAATGCATAATACGTTCTGAAATTTTCATCGCCCGTCATAAAAATACAGTAAATGAATTTTATGCCATAATACTCAATCATACATAAGTACATCAGCCAATACGAGGGTTGATAAGTAAAATAAACATTGACGATCCACGTCATCATGCAATACGAGGATCGTGAAATTCCCCATAAATAACATTTAATTGGCCATCACCGCCCGTCCAACTTGTACATTGTACAGTTAAGTTAATTAGAGGTGGGACATTTATTATAGTTATGCATGTATAGTGTATAATGTCTACGGATACAAGAAGATGAAATGAGGAAATTACAAAAGGCGTAGTCACTTGGCCTGTCGTGTCGCTCGCATATTAATCCCAACTATATTGGTCATAATTTGATATTACTCGCATAACTTATGCCTGTAATTTATGCTGTTTGCATTACAAGAGCAAAAGGACGACCCGTAGATTCATAATACATAATACAATACATACATACAGTGGCTGGACCTCTCCCTCCGTTTTAAAAATGTAGCTCTTCCTCCCTTTTCACCTTCGTCGCCATCTTTTCCCGGGCTCACTCATTGTCACACCATTATCATGATCATAAACATAATCGTAATCATAATCATCTGCAGTTCGTTCTCTCTCTCTCTCTTAAACAAATCAGCCGGAAATAATTGGACATGTAGGTCGCGGGACTTATTAAAAATGGCAGTATTAATTTCTGTCAATGAAGTTAGAGTATATTATTCACTAAAGGCTCTGCATTTCTATATGTATGCCTGTGTTTGTAATATTTATAGAAATTTGTGTCTCCATTTGATGTCCGTGTTCATGTTTATGCTTTATGTTGTTGGCACACGAACTGGAGATACAAATGGGTCCACAATGTATACTATACAAGCATAGTAGTTACAATGAATTCTCCATCGACTGCTCTCTCACAACACGGCTGCTCCAACTCCAAGTAATTACCAATATAAGTAGGCAAACATTTAGACAGATCGAGAGAGAGAGAGAGAGAGAAAGAGACGAAATGATGCCATTGATATTGACAAACGTCATTCTCTCTCTCCCCAACTTCCACACACTTCAGGGCATGGCTTTCGAGAGAGAGAGAGAGAGAGAGAGAGAGAGAGAGAGAGAGAGAGAAAGAGTTGGGGAGAGCACTTATGTTTATTCATATAGGGCCACAGCATACGTTTATGTACTGTTGACTTTGACTTTGTCTGCGTCCGTATCTGTGTGATAGAATCTTAAATGATAGGCTGATGGTTGGAGTTGTTCGAGCTGTTAACAGTTGTCTATTTTCTTCGTCCTCCTCTCGGTCCAACTCCAAACTCACACTCAGTCCGTATGCACAGTCCATTTTGTATTCTTCATTCCTTGTACATGGTGCATACATATGGAGAAAGGGTAGATTCGTAGAATATGCTTTTACGCTCAACTTTTACGTTTGCTCTTGCTCTTGCTCTTGCATGGCATGACATAGCCTGGCGTGGCACTACATTTGCATGGTTTTCATTTTCATGCGTTCCCCTCGTAAAAGGTCTAGACTAATTTGGCTAATGGTATGAATTATAATGTGCAGAATACAAAGTTGCGTTTCATCCCTCCTCACTGACTTGACTCCAGCAGAGAGCACAGCAAAGACAAACCGATTCCAACTTGCAACACTCACGATATAAATACATAGAGAGAGGCGGCCAAGTCAAGTCAAGCCAAGCCAAAGTATTGCATGAGAAAAAGGAAGCGGGTTGTGTGGAAAAACAATGTGAATGCTTCTTCATAGCATACTGTATACGCATGTATTTGTTGAATATTTACATTTGTCTTCAATCTAGAGTTACAACGTGCGTACGAATAATCATAAGAGTTGGAGTAAGAAAAAAATAAGAGACACATTTAGCAGACACTGTTAAATTGTCTTTCTCTTTAATATTTTTTTCTGTTCTCGTGTGTTCCTGAGACAATGAGAAAACATTTCCATTTCCATTTGCTTCAATTTCGTCGTGTATTATGGTATAAAGTATGGGAATTTTTATAAAACCGAAAGCCCGTAAACATTTAAATCGGAAAAAATAGAAAAAATTAACACTGATACTGATCACTAATAAATTAGCAAACAAGCTATGTTCAGATCAAACAAATTCATTTTATACATATTGCTGGCATTTTCTTACGTCGACTGTGATGCCGAGTCCCGAGGTCATATTTTTCTTCTCAGGATTCTCTTTGGGGGTGATTCTGAAACAAGTACAAATATATATATATATATATAGCTATCCCCTTGAAGTTTCTAGTATATCATTGTAAAAAGTTTGTTTTTACTTTACTTTTACTTTCAAAGTATTTTTTAAGTGTGGATTTGTTCTTACCTAAAAAATTCTCTCGACCCTTTTTGCCTGTAAAAAAATGTAAAAAACACGATCATTTAAAAGTTATTACACACACACGCACATACAAATAAATAATACACAGAGGATGATGCAAATTTACATTTTATATGAGAGGGATCTTAAGTGCAGGTCTCTAAATTTAAATTCAAACCCAAATCTTACATAGCAGAACGAGAAACTCGTGATGAGGAGAATAAAGGCAAGAAGAAGAAGAACAAGAAAAAAGTCCAAGAGAAGAAACGTGTAAGAAGTAGAATGGAAATTATGCAGCTAATTTTTTATTCTACTCCGCGGTTCCCATTTCTCATCATTTTAATGTTAATACACCTATTTTTTCTTCTTCTTTGTTTCGCTCCCCCATCCTCATCTTGTCTCCCCTTGTTCTTGGCTATAAAGTTTAAGTTTACACCCAGAGACAGAAAGGGAGAGAGAGAGACAGAGAGACAGGGAATCCGCAGGATTTGTCTGAATGAGTCTTTTGTATGCTTCCCTGTCGCTTCCCATTATTACATTTTTACATTTCTCCAGCGAGTCCCTCACCGAAACAAAGAAACAAAACGAAACGAAACGAATGCAGGGATACAGTCGAAGTAGTTACAAGTATAAGTACAAGTCGAAGACGATGAGGAATTTTTCAGATTTCTTCAGCGCTGTGCACACGCAAAGATGTTCCGTATCGTATATAGCAAAAGTATGCATGTATGTAAGCACAAGAAGAAAAGTTTGCACTCTTCCGTAGTAGGAATATCTACACCCAAGAAAACAACTGACTCACTTCGTTCTTGCAAACAAACAAAACGGTGAAGGAAGAGTGAACGAGGAAGAAAGAAAGAAAACAATGGAAAACTTTGCCGTGCTCAGATATGTACTATGTGACATGAAAATTTTACACGATGAAAAGTCTGTCTCGCTCTTCTCCAGGATCAAGTATCCAGCTTTTTAGTTTCTCTTCTCCGTACATACTACACACCGTACACACTACGCTACATTATTTGTGCAGTGTTAAAACGTGGACGGCGCTCACGTTAAAAAACCCCGGAAATCTGAAACTGTGAACTTTCTCCAGGAATTCCAAGGAACAAGATTCAGTCCGAGTTTATTTATACAATATTTTTATGTGCATATAAGTATACATATACGTATGTTCAATGTTCAGTCACGGCTGCATTTTTACTGATATCTATACACGATGTACTGTGTATAGATATTTATGGACAAAATATGAAAGTTTCCGTATACATAGATATGGCTTTTTCAGCAGCACCACAACCATCTTATTTGTTTTTGTGCACAAAAATCAGACAAGAGTGAAGGGAACAAGTCAAGTTTCAAGAGTCTCAACTCGACTCGACTCAACTCAAGCCAAGCCAAGTCAAACCAAAGTCAAGTCAGCTCAGCACAATTTTAGTCAACTTTGAGGTCCAGAGTCCCAGACATGGACACAATAATATTACAGAACAGACTGTATGCACAAAGATACACAAAGATATACATATATATACATATAAATACACAATCTTTGTCCAGGAGGAACAAAACCAGAAAATCCGGGGCAAGAAACAATGGACAAAAATAAAAATAGGGGAAAGACAAAAGGGAATGGACAAAAACAGAAACAAAGACAAAGAAGTTCTCTCTCCTCTCCTTTCTCATCCTGTCTCAGCCTCCTTCTTTATTCTGTTTGTTTGGCATTTGTTTTCGCAATGCCAAACAAGGCCATGTCCACTTCCACTTATTGTTAGCCCTTCCATCAGCCTCCACTTTCGACTCAAGTTCCAGTTCTAGATTTTCCTCTCTTTGCCTACTCTACTCTACTCTGCTCTATTCCTCGTTGTCCTGTCTGTCCATTTTGGTGAGAAATCTGGGATTTCAAGCTGTCTGGCTCTGGTTTCCCCAGCCCATATATTATTTATTCCTTAAATATACCGATCCATCTATCTTGCACGCATCTGAGACTCGCCAGAGATGACGATGGGCATGGACAAGGAACACGACACAACACAGCAAGAAAAGAGCAAAAGGGTATAGGCAGGATGACACTTTTCCCCAACTTTAATCTCAAATGACCAAAACTGTTGACAGTTGAGTTGGCCTCCGCCTTCTTCAAAAATTTAAGCTTAAAAGCGTGAATTTTTAAACATTATTTCTGTGAGACGCTTGTAGTTTTTTCTACACTTTTTCGCTTTATGAGGTGGTTTTTGTATCACGTGAGAAAAGTTTTAATGTTCAACCGTAGAACCTACATAAAATTTTTAATAATGAACTATTATCTGTAGAAAAAATATGCTTGGGCCCAACTTTCTTAAAAAGACGCGTTAAACTTCATAATTTTTATGAATGGCGGCTAATTGATTCGAATTGTGCGTAGCAATCAGGTAAAGTTGTGTATTGCACAGTAGAATAGCTACGACCAGCTTTACGCACCAAAGAAAAAGTTTTGTATTTAGAAGTGACAATGAAAGTAATATCTATAGGTTGCACACTGCACATATGTATGTACAAGAACGAGAATTCGGGGCTGAAGGGCCAAAAACAGTTGAGGACCGTGTGTGTGTGTGAACAAATCGATCTTTTTTGGATTAGTTTACAAAGTTAGCATTATTAGAGGAAGAGCAGTCAAGATTTCTGTGTGAAGATTCTTTAGAGAATGAATCGTCCCTGCACATAGATAAATAAGGAGAGAAAAGCAGCGTACATATTGACATTCATTCTGAATCGAAATCTAGACCTACATCTAGATCATCTCAACACATCTATCTATCTATCTATCTATCCAACTCCAACTTCTATGGGTTTTGGCTTTGACTTTGACTCTCGTCGGCTTATTTGGCCTCGGCTTTGGCTTTGAGCTTGACTCACCGGCACTTTCTCCTCTCACTTCCTTTCGCACACTCTTCAGTCTTCAGCCATCTCCACACACACACTTACACTTATATCGTCTCAAATGAACTTTCTGTTCTTCCCCAAAATTCGACCGATTTCCAGTAACTGTTTGACTCTCTGCCTTTTTTGGCTTGGCTTTTCAACGCACATTGGATGCACACAAAGATATAGAAATGCATAGAAAGATATGTATACAGTATACAGGCATGCTATACCCTCATTTTACAATTTTATGCATGATGTCGGGAAATTGACAGGAATATTTCGTATAGACAAGCATACATACAGGCGATACTTCATCAGTCAGAAAATTTTGCCTTTCTTTCGTCTTTGGAATTCTTGAAAATTGGAGAAATTTTCTATATAATATGTATACATATGTAAGGATGGAGATCTGCTCTCTGCAGTCATCTTTGGTGCTGGAGAAGCTGGCTGAAGATGAACTTTGAGCAGCTCCGCTCCGGGAGTTGCACAAGAGAAATTAAAGTCTGAATCCAAATTTTCGACGGAAGGCGAGGGCGAACAGACAAAATGTGAGAAAGTTCCAGTCTCAAACTTATAATATACCGTACCGTTCCATGCCATACTATACCATGGAATGGAAGAAGACCGCTCAACATAGAGACAGGGAGAGGAGAGCAAAAAGCATAACCAGAATCAGAAAACTATTGCTATAATAATATGGGCTTATAAAAACATTGAAAAGAGGGACCAAGATAGTAATGCAAAGTCTTTGTTGGTTGGTTATCAGCTGAGAGAGGAAGAAAAAGGAGAGAATTAAGAAGTGTAAATGTGAACCACGTGCCAAAGCCTGTATTTTCAATGTTATGTTATGGTATGGTATGCCTCAATAGTACAACCATATGAAGTATGAAGCAGGAGCAGCAGAAAAGAGATGAAGAAAGATCTTGAGCTTTTCCGCATATGTACGATGTACGTATGAGCATAACATAACATAACATAGTATAGAGCGGTCTCCTCTTGCTTTCTCCGGCTTGCTCCCTCTTCCACGAAAATCTTCCCCACGCCGTTCACGCTTCCATCTCCGCATCCGGCCCAACAAAATACATGAATTTAGATGGGTATAAAAGTTGTGCATGGGGAACAGAAGGACGGAGGGAGTGGGAGCGGGAAAGAGAAATAGAGTGCAAGCTAAAATTCAATTTTACGCATATTATTGTTTTTCTTGCAAAAGTCTCATTTCTTCTTATTTGTTTCTTTCTTCTCCAACTCTCATAATTAAGAAGAGTCTCTTATTCATGATTTGGATGTATGTAGTACTGTTAGCTTTACATGTATTTCTAGCTATTTCTGGTTATACCAGTAGTGGTGGCAGGGAATATAATGCAAGCGAGTCTTACTCGTATTCGTACTCGTACTCGCACGGTCTAAGCAATGGAGTGAAAGTAAGTTGTGACTGGGACTTTGTTTCAAAGTCGTGGATGCGACTTTCCCCAACTTGTCTTCTCCCTCTAGACGACGACAAGATGGTGACTTTTATTCATATTAACTCTTCATTCACTTTTCACACTGCAGCTAATATCTTTCTCGCTACTATCTTCCTGCATACTTCTTTTACCCCTGTTTTTTCTCGGACCTCTTTGCCTTTTTGCCGTTCATATTAGAATCTCTACCAAGATATTGGTATAATACGTTATCACTTCATAATATTGTAAAATACGTAGAATAATATGTTTTAAAATCCTTTTTTCTACCAGACGTTTTGCCTAATTTATTTTTTGTTTTGTGACTTTTTTCTTAAGATGATACTAGATATAATGAAATAAAAATTCTTAAATGATTTTCAGCTTATTTGATTTCACGAGTATTTAAACGGTCCTCATTTACAAAGGATTTGGTCGCAGCTTTTATGCTGTTTACAGCTTTGCTGCTCTTTTATCCAGTTAATCCTAAAATAGAATTAAAGCAGACTACGAGAACTATGCATATCATTCCTGGCTCTTGACTGGACAATTCCCCGATGAAACAAAAAACTGGAAAGTTTTCCTTTTGTGTAGTTGAGTAAGTAATTTTGAGAAAAAATTAAGTCTTTGAGTGCATCGTACCGTGGATTGCGCCAAAATTTGCTAAAATAAATACAAGAGTAGTTGAAGAGTTATAAATAGCATTTAGTTGAAACACAACTTTGACTTTGTCTGGCAAACAAAATGCACATTGGGAAAAGGAGTACTTTTTGCGGGTACAAGAGGAAGTCATCTAGTCTAAATGTATGTATAATGTATAATGTAGGTGCAACTAGTGAGGTAAGATATTTAAAATATTAAAACGGTTAAATCCGGCTTTCAACGTACACAAACTGGATAGGATGATGTATGTATAATGTATGTATATAGCAGAAAGACGGTGCGGCAAGACAATTCGACAGGAGTAACAACGAACTTTGTCCGAGGAAAGTTTGTACTCGTAGTCTAATATATTCTTGCGTGTAAAACTATGCATGTGTGTAAAGTCTGGCTTTGGCTTTGACTTTGAGTCTGTCTTTACATGCATTTGTCTTTTTTGTGCTCCATCCCTTTCAGTTCATTTCTATTCTATTCTAATTCTCTGCAAGTTTGCGGGAGAAAGTGCACCCCGACATTGGGAATTTCCGTGTTGTATTGTAGAATGTACAATATTATTTATTCTCATCGAAAACTGTAAACTTTTTCAACGGCGGAGATAGAGATAAGAATGCGAGACCAGACACAGGCTTTCCTTTACAACCAGTGGGTGAGCGTATCTTGCATAATATTTGTACATACATATATCGCACGCTTACTTTTGATTGTAAGCATGGATTCAACTACAACAGTTGATGGAATAATAACGGAGGAATG
>JAQIVE010006022.1:0-12069 GCA_034698285.1 Sminthurinus bimaculatus | reverse complement strand
ACGTCCCCGTTCGTGTGCCTTGGAAACGGTCATTTTTTTACTCAGTTTGGTAAAATTGACCGGCCAACGGCCTCCACGTAAAAAAAGTCGGCTTACCGGAGATTTTTGGAAAGTGGACGATTTTTAGTTACATAACGAAAATAAAATTTGTTTAAAAATAGATAGCTTAAGTATATGACTCACGAGAGCGGATGTGCTTGCAGATACTAATTGAGCAGCGGACACAAGTCCTTCAGACCATTGACCATCGTCAGACTCCGCAGCGGGCTTGCGACTCACTAGTCCACTGTCTATAAGTTCTCTTTGAGCGGCTGATGCAGCTTTGACAACTATATAATAATGTGTAATATTACTTTACGAACCAAAAATTTGAATGTCTAGGACAATCAGCAAACGAATAAAAAACACATCAAACAGATTTTTTGAAAAAAAGGCCACTTACGAGCTGAGGTGGCTGCCGCGATTGATTTTGCAGCTTCCAAAATCATGTCATCAAAATTGAGATTTTCATCCGCTTCCTAAATGTACAAAAAGAAAATTTACTATAGTTAATAGTTAGTCCTCAGGAGTCCATTTTACGGGGAAATATAGTATTTCAAAGAAAGTTTAAAAGATGAATTACATGGTATAATACATAGCTTTTAGCCTAGTTGAAAATTTCCAATACATTACATCCTTATAAGTACTTATGTTATCTATGCATACAAAATAGGCAGTAAGTTATGGAGGAAATGAGAAACATATGATTGTTATATTGTAATTGCAGTTCTCGTCCAATCGTTTGGGTTTGGTCGCAGAAAAGTTAAGTTTCTTGGAAATTGGTTGTGATGTCAAAGACCAGTCTGCTGTAATAATATGTTTGAAATCTGGTTGAGATTCAAAATGAACAACCAAGAATATCAAACATATCTTACAGGAGTAGTCAAACGAAAGATGCTTCACACCTTCCTTGAGTCGTCAAGTTCAGTATTCAGTAGTCATCGCCGCCACCCAATGTTTAAAAACTCTTACATGTAATTTACATAATATGCGTATGCTACAAAACTACAACTATATCTAATACTAAAAATAATCTACAAAGAGAGAGAGAGAGAGAAAGAGAAAGAAAGAAATGAAGTGAGAGAAACTAATTAGCAACTTACTTGAATAGATCGTCTAGGTCTTAATTTCTCTAATTTCTTAGCAGCTGCATCAATCGAATTGGCAGCGCCTAGAAGTTCATTCTCAGCAATCACCGTCGGGTCATCTGGATCTTCGTAACCAACACCTATACGCAATTCATATAATTGTAGGAAAAAGTATTAGTACATCATTTAAAGGTCTTTAGCCAACCAATTATGAATACAAGTTATTCAAAATATTATGCAAGATCATATTATTATCATCATAATTATTTACGTTTTTTATAACAATATTATATTTATACATCTTTGTACTTAGACCGACCATAACCAGAAGAAGAAATTATATAATAATACATAAAGAGTACAAAAACGGAACGATAATCTTTTAAAAATTATATCCAACATCAAAAGATAGATGAGACTTGCTCAATGAGTTAAAATATACCAATACAAAGCCTAACAACGTATTATATTTAATATATTATATGAAAGTATAGTGAATAGTACAGTAGTAGTTATTATATATTATAGTGTTATGCACAATGTTACAGTAGTAATAAATATACACATGCAACAATCACAACCTGTAAATCATAGTTAAAAATATACATGAACTAATATAAAGTCGACGCTGTATTATTGCTTTTAAACCATTTTTAGCTTTAGTCGTGTGAGTAAAACACGCAAACTTGTATATTATATATAGTTAAATATTGCATAGGTTTGACTCCATGACGTGAAAAACTACTCTACGAGATGCATACAGGCAAACTAAAGATAATAAAATGTTATAGTTATTATTAATATATAGACAGCTTATGCTGCTCAAATGCTAAAAAATCCCGCATACAAGTTACTAACTAGTACAGTACAAATTACGTAGAATTTACAGAAACATAAATACATTGTTACATATTTTTATAAGAAATAAGAAATGTACGGTAATAATTAAAGAATGGCTAAAAGTTTACAGGATTATTTGCAAAATTACACATGAAAGTTAAGAGCACTCTTTGTCAAGATATATTAACTACTTAAGTATATACAACATACAACCCTACAATAAATAAAGCAACAACGTGAGTAAATACTGAGAAAAAACGTGCAAATCAACCAAAAGGAGAGACAGAAGGAGAAAAACGAATTTTGTAAATAAACAAATTGAATTTTTCCAATCATGATTAATTTAACGATTAATGATTTTAAAAAAAACATTATTCTGTAAATGTCTCCATTTTGTCAAACGAACCTTGAACATTTTGGCTCGGACTGTGCTTTTGTGATCGGAGTACGTGACCAAGCAAAGGCTGGTTGTGAACAACTTGGTAAATGTAACAAAGTAAAGTGAGACAAACATTTAATACGTGTCAAATTCATCCAAAACATTGATTATTGGCAAACATATTAAATTAATATTAGATGCTTGAGGTCAAAAGCCATCAAACATGTCAAACAATCTATATATACACATATTATAATATATAAAAGTATACTATAATAAATGAATGTATGTAGCTAATGCTGAATATGCTACAAAAATGTACATTATACAAAGGTATACTATAAATATGCATAATATATACACATACATATTATAGTTATATACATATGAAGTGAAAATGCTATTAATTCTAATATGACTGCATTGTACTTGTATTTTAAATGCATTCAATATACAATACTTTCGTGTAACTTCTAATAGATGCTTTGTAACAAAATCAAGTTAAAACGTTATTTCAAGATAAAACAATACAAACCCACACGATGAGTATGTAAATATAACACAATAAAAAACTATTACACTGAAACATTATTATACTGTGACTATCCCTTGCTTTCGGGCCTGATTTTCAAGTCTGTTGAACATTTTACGAGAGTGTTTTCCAATTTTTATACATAGTGAAAATAAATTTAATTTCCGCTTTAACTATTCTCGCAATGATGTCACACAGAATTTAAAAGTTCATGATTTATGACTGGACTAGACAAAAATAGGGAGCAAAAACCTTGTGTCCATTCATCTTTGAGAGTTCATTATATAATTCTTTTTTCAGTTTCGGTGTATTAGTGTTCTTACTGTCCTACGAAAAATCGTACATCAAAATTCATAATCATAATGTTAAGTAAGTTTCAGTAATCAATATCAGTTTTATCACCTCACTCTCTAACCCCCATAATTATGTACACACTTAAAATCCTAGTTTTTAAATTTTTTTATTACACATCCTTATACGTACGTATTATATGAAAATATTAACTAGGCTAACAAATATAAGTCCTCGTTTTAAAAATTATGATGCATCGTTTTCGTTTGTACCATGTCGAAGACCTAATTAAATAATATATAATCTGGTACATAAAGAAACTACTCAACCGCAGCTTAATATCATTAGTGTTTTAAACTTACCTTTTAAGAGTTGGCCAGCAGCGACGAGCTCTGTGACAGCGGTTGCAATGTCCCTAGAGCATTGAGTAAGTTGACCTTTTACGTCTGAGCCAGGGTGTAACACGGCGTGGAGTACCTGAATGAGTAACTCTCGGTAGTGCACTACAATAGCTCGTGCAGAGGTGAAAATTCTAAAAATAAAGTAGAAAGAGAAAATATGTGAGTACACGTTCTTTTGATTATGAGAGGCCTGGCTTCAGATTTTTCAAACAACAGAGTAAACGATTTAAAAAGGACAGCGTTCAGTGTTTACCTTTCCCGCATATCTGGTTCAACATTAGGACCATAACTGGCTGCTTTTGCTGCAGTAAGCAAATCAGACATGGCTTTCCGGCCCAAATTTGCAGCACAAATTACATCGTCCTAAAAAACATTTTAGTCAAAAGTTATGATCAGTGCTATGAATGTCAATAGCAAAGTATAGATACTTTAAAAAACCAATACTAACCTGTCGACAACTTGAGCCAGCGGCAACAGCTCTACTACACGCAACTGTTACTGGTTTTGTTGCTCGCACCAATTCCTCTGGGCTTACAACTCTTCCACGAGGAATTTCTGGGGAGTCGAACGCCCGGATTTCCTGGGCGATTGCTTCGATTGTTGCTTCCAGTGCACGTGTGCCTCTAGTGTGCTCATCTTCAACTATGAATATAACAACCAGATTAGTGTTGGATACACATAAAATAGTCTAATTACATTTACATTGTTATACTGAGTTGTTACACATACTGTCAGTACTCTACATGTAAATAGATATAAGTTTAAAAGTATGTTTTATGCCTACCCTTAGTACATACATATACTTAACAGTCAAAAACGTTTCTTACCTGCTTTCACAGTTTTTAGCAGAGACGTTACGTTTGTTACCATAATCTGAAAAATTTAAACAAAGGATGATTTAGTAAATGATATTGTTATAAACTTTCATGCATTTATTCACACACAAAATAAGTAGACACAAACACGCGCAAAACCTCTCACTTTAAAACGCAAACAAAAATTAGAAATGACTTTCTTTCATTACGTGTTCAATTCAATTCACTTAAATTTAAATATTATTATATTTTATTAGTACAAAAAGGGATTCCAAACTGGTATTGTATAAATGAAATCTTTGTATTTTAAACCCAACAATCAGAAAATCCATCATAGATCAGAGTTATTTGTTTTTGCATATATTGCATTAGTTTCACACTCAAAAAACCAAATTTTTTGGTAGTACATAAGTTGCTTTTGTCTTATGACAGTGAACACTGGACAAACTCCAAATAGTGGTCATTGAAAATGCACAACTTTGTTGCTGAAATACTACTGACGGTTTATAATTGATAATAAACAATGCATATATTATTATCATAGACTGGATAAGGAAGGACTACATTGAATACAGAAAAAGTAAAGTGTCTCTGGCATTGCAAAAACTGTTGCAATAGAATCGAATTAGTTACACCACTAAAATTCTAACATAATTTACAAAAATGAACTACTACTAACATACTATTTTTTCATTGTGGTATGTCATAACGTCATAATATTAGTTAGTATGCATATTTACAAAGGAGGTTGGTTAGAAACGATGCCACGGACCACGGACTCCACAACATCAATCAACATTATAGGAAGGTATAATTGTTTATATCAAATCAGTCTAGTTATAAAAACTAACTACTACTTTTTAATAATTCGAGACATTAAACAAAAAAATATTTCTAGATATACATTTGTTTTTGACAGTAGCAGAAATAGGGTTTGACATATAAAAAAGAAAAACAAAAGGGGAAAGCTACATAAATTAAAATTGATTAGGAATCAATATAAATCATATCCTCAACCGGAAATGAAGGCGTCTCTTACCTTCACTGAAGACGTATATAAAATTACGTTTGAAAATATGTGAAGGGTGAACACGGATTTTAAACCTATCTTTGAAATCAAATTTGAACATCCTCAAAGTTTTAAAACAATAATATAGATTTGTAAATAAGTGTTTCCACCAAGCAATTTTATTTCTCAACAAAACTAAAATATTCACTGAATAACATGACTGAACATGACTGTGGAGAACAGAGGCTTATGTACACAAAGAAAGAGAGCGTTGTAACTCCATGTCTCTAGTAAAATAATTGTTAATGACTCGTGAGATTAGAATTGGAGATTCTTATTCACTAACTGCACAGCAATGGTATTTCATAACTTCAGCAGAGCTTGCGATTTACAAGTTTCCGAAAAAATGAAATAAAAACAAAAATGTACATATATTTACATCTTTTCTGAAGACCTTACGACCATAATATAAAGAAATTTGTATAGAAATTACTTCAAAGAAAAGGTTGCTTACATATGATTATACATTATTATATTTACAATTTTTCAGCTCCGGGCTGTAAAAACCAAATGCAGTAAATAATACATAAATAATTAATAATAAATAAATATTCAAATGCCTATTCTTAACATAAATTTTTTAAAGATACAAGAAAAGTTTTAAATTGAGCAGTGACGCTGCTAAGTCTAAATCTAGGCTGCGTTAAAAATGAAATATATCATATAATAATAATAATATGCATAATATAGAAACAGCTGCATTAAAGAGCTGATGAAATTTAATTATTTAAGTAGTTTTGTAGTTTTGTAGGGTTCCTTTTAAAAAAATCTCTAGTGTATTATATAATAAGTATGTAATATGCTTTAATTGCCAGAGTCCGCGTCCGCGGCATCGCCTGTATTGCAAAGTTGGAGGATCAAATCATCTTCATCTTGATCAGAGGTCAACCAATTTAAGTCCTCTTCCATCCTCTCCAATCGTACAATTTCATCATCTACCTCCATCGCCTCCTCCTCAAGTAATTAATAAACCAGAGAAAAATCTCACTAACTTCTGAATCCTTGTACATATGTAATACGATTACAGTCTTTACATTTTATGCACACATACACTACAGTAGTGTATTTTATTGTAGATTATAAAAAATTATAAAATATTATAGCATCATTATCAAATGTTTTCTTTTTTGGGAAAATCTATTTCGTTCTTAAGACAAGCACTTAGAAAATGTTAGATTTTGAGCTCGATTCTTCAAATTCCATATCCATTATAATACGTAACAAGTAGTCATTATGCTATTCGGAGTTTTTATTGCAAAACCTGCCAAAAACCTTATACAAGGCAGTATTAGAACAAGCCAGTTGCTTATGATGGATTCTTTTCGTGTAGTGTCACCGTTTTACACCAAAAATCTTCAAAATAGTGTAGAAAGTATAAATAGGAAGTTGATAGTTAAGAACACAACTACCGAGAGTAACTAAAAAAGTACGCTCCAACTACTGGACATGCTTTTTAATTTTTCCTCCCTGTAAAATCTTCCAAATCAACTAATTTCTAACCCATAAGTATATAATATATATTATGGGTAAAGCGAACAAGATCAAATGAGAGTTATTTTTCCTTCACTATTCACTATTATATTTAAAACTCTCTACAAAAAAAACTATGTATTTTATTATAATTTCAGGTGTTGCTGTATGGAAAGCAAAAAAATAAATAAAATAAAATAAAGAAAAACTAATGTAAAATAAACGTTTGACTTTCAAAGTTCAAAGTAATTAATTGCAAACAGTATCATCTATTTTCAAAGAAAAAACCATACTCAAACCAACACCGTTTCACCATGTTGTTGAAGTTAACCGAAACACATCATTTTGATAATTTTAGAAGAAAACAATCTTGAGAAGATTATTTTTGTAAACTTAACCAAAAAAACTGTTAAATCCTACAAAATTTTTTCAAAACTTCAAACCCATTATAGAAACTATGCTCTATACAAATGAATCATAACAATGGAGACTATTATGAACTATATTTGTAAATAACCAAATTTAAGTAAGAGCAATTATCTACCTTGGCTGATTCCTTTAGGGCAAGCATAGATGGGTCCGAGGAAGATTTCCCAGCAGCTGATTTTGTGGCATGAATTAGATCGTACAGAGCACCAGCTACATCTCGCACTGCATTGATTAACATGACTTGGGATTCGGGATTATTTGACCCTATAAAGCACAGAAAGTAATTGAAATCAATTCCATTTTAAAGTTCGGTCATGGTTATGTTCTAAAAAAAAATTTTAATTCTTATTCTTCATAGTGTAGAGACAAAAGCATTGATTTTATTTTTTGGCCATTCACCTAAACTTCCAGCTCCAAACTTTACGGCTTCAGCTAATTGAACCTATAACACAAGTACGAGTAGAAAAAGTATTGTAAAATAGAAAAATAAGATTACAGTAGTTTCACACTATTAAAAAAACGTTTGATGCTTGTTCTCCTTACTATTGTGGAAACTGCATTTTGAGCAGCAACAGCAAGTTGTTCTTGAGCTATAAAAGTTAAAATTACTCCCATTAAACAAGTAAAAAAAAATTCTATAATGATGTATACAATGAAGGTTTTATCATTCTTAATCATTATATAAACTTGCACATGTACTTACTTGAGGCGGCACCAGCAACCAGAGTTTTTGTGTCCTCTACCAATGCTTTAGCTGTTTTCAAAATATTTTCTCGATGATCGGCAAATGTTTCATCTCCTTCAGCGTGAAGAGTTCCAGCAGTGGCAAACATGATTGTGGTGTCCAAATCTCCAATAATCCCAGAGACAGTAGAGGCGGCATTGATACAAGCTTGAGTTCCTCTAGATCCAGCCTGAAGAGCAGCCAGTATATCTGAAACTTTCTCAGATACAAGGCGGTTCGCATCTGACAAGTCTCTTTGCGTAAATGAATCAGGGGAGAATTGAGCGGCTCCACCGCATCGAACCAAGTCAATACAGGCTCGTCCAAGCTCTTGCACCCCACATCGTATTCTTACACCAACATCTTGTGACACAATAGTTGCGACTAAAAAGCAAAAAAGTTCAACAAAAAATATCAAATAACAAGAGTGAGCACTTTATACGATGTTTCTATTTCCTCTGTTCGCCTGAACAGATCTAAATCTAAGTTCAAAGTTAGCTTTATTTCCTTCTCAAGCAAAAAGAAACAAACTTACCCGCTCCTCTTGCATCACTTGCTAACTGACTATAGTGATGATTGATATCTGAGGAGATTGCTGGGATGAGAGATGGATCAATACTAGCTTTGGACACCATATCTTGAGAGAGTCTTGCAATTTCTTTGGCGGATGATACCATCCTTGACTGGAAATCTACATAACTTTCTCCACTTTGAGGAGCTGAGAAACCCTGTTGATTTAATTTGACCATGGCAGCACTAATTGACTCGCTTACGGATGCTACTAGTCCTCCTTGACCTGAAGAAATCTGCTCAAGGGAGGCTTTAAGATCATCTAAACCTTCTTGGAAACAGTCGGCACTAAGGTCAAGTTCAGGATGCAGAGATGTGGCTTTCGGATTTCCACCACTCTCCTTTGCAGCACAAATAAATTGCACACCACTCTCCAGTACAGTTCGAGTTCTCTCAATTAAATTGACTTGTTCTTTTGTCTCAATGATATTTGATGCAGCTCCAATGATATTAGATACCAAGGACTCTACGATTGATACCATCGATGTTACTTGATGTCCAAGATTCTCTGCTTCTGCCTTACCCGCAGATTGCAACTGTATGAAATGTAATAATAATACATAATATAAATGTTATGATATGAATATAAACTTTAAACTTATATTATTAATTAACATTGATGTGTATTTAATTGTTTACATCTTCAAAAACTCTTTGTTTCACTTACCGACTCTACATGATCTTCAGCCATTCTCAAGGAATTCTCTGCATTTTGAACAAATCCTTGAATGGTATTATCTTTCCTTTGAGGTAAACTTTGGGAAACAGCTGAAAGTGAGGCTTGGTTCAGGTCTCGGAGTGAGTCATTTAATCTTTGTACAGCTATTTCACATTCTTTTTGCCCTGGAGCTTTTTCTCTGTAAATATCATCAATAATAATTATTATTAAATGAAAATGAAACCAGTCATACTACGCATAAACCATATTTATCTAGTTGATATAATAACTTACATACATATGTATTGGCATAATATTAAGAATAAATGTTAATACTGGAAAATAATAAATAGCTAAGGAATTACCGCAAAGCAGTGACAAGTTTTTTAATCGAATCTGAAACGTGTTTGCTATGTTGAGCAAGTTGTTGCCAGGTGGGAGGATCTCTAGGATTTTGGGCTAAGGCTGAAAGTTTATGAAAAATGATTTACTTTAGTATGTATACTATATCGGTACTGCAATCTACCATCATGATTTTCAAAGCCAATTTGAAACAATAATAACTCATAATGTTACTCACATTTTGCAGCTTGTAGCATATTGCAGGAGCCTTCTATCACACTTTTTCCAGAAGAAACAATCGGCTCTTGTGTTTGACGTCCCTTTACACTAATTTTAGCAGGAACAGGAGCAAATTCGGGTTGTGAGGCATACTGAACCAAAACATTTACGGACTTAACCAAGGAGTTGGTTGCTTTGGAACATGTGTCTCTCTTTGTCGACGATTGGTCGTAATCTAATGCTACCGCAAACCAAAATAATTGATAAGATAAACTGGTATTCGTAGTTTACTTTTTAGTAATGCTTTATTTTTTTTAAAAAAAATGGAACTAAAAAAACAAATGCCCACCTTTAATTTCTCGAACCAGAGAGGCCGTTGCATTAGCCACATCCTTTGCCATTTGAACAAATTGTCGTTTAATTGTAGCATCGTTAGTCTTTTCTGAGGCAACTCTGCAAGCAGTACAGAGTGATGACGTATGCTTGGCTATTGTAGTCGCAGCACTCAAAACTTGCTGTTGAGACACTTTTGGATTTCCTAGGGTCTGACAAGCCGATTTTATATTTTGAGTCGACTGATTGATTGCATGCATATCAACCATACCAGGTCGTCCAGCAACTGATGTTGGATCAGCAGCTGCGAGCAAATATGCCGCTTGAGCAGAACCTTTAGAAATAAAATGAAATAATTTAGCATTTGTACTTGTGATAAATAATAAATACTATAATATCTTCAAATTATATTTTTCATCTATCATATATCATCATCTCTAAAATGTATGACATTTTTGAATTTTGAATACCATAAAAGAGGAACAAAATGAATCGTAACTTACTTTCGACAAGTCCACAGATTGCAACACACGCACTCTCAACTGAAGTTCCAAAGGAATCGAGTTTCCCTTCTTTGGCAAAGTTTGCTATACCCGTCATACTATCACCTATACAAAATGAAAAAACATTCTTTAGTGCAATGATCTTATAGCTTGCAAACCCTTTATTTATTTATTTTCAAAAGGGGAGGAACATAAATTAAGTGATATTATATGTTTTCTTACCAAGGAGTTTGGACTTTTCAACAACGATTTGCTGGCAATCAAAATAGGAAGAATTATTGACTGGTTCATTAGGATTGTCAAGTAATGGTTTTAAGGCTTGAATTCGACGGACAGCATTGTCACATTCCTTTTGACCTGGAGCAGCGGATGAGCAGGCGTCTATCAGTTGATTCAGACTTTCACTCACAGCTCTAAAAAAGAGAAAAGAATAATAAGTTTATGGAAGCTTGTATCATTCAAATCTATTTAAAATTATAGCATTTTATGGCTATTGCCATACGTATCACTAATAGTACCTGGATGCACTAGTAAGTTGATTTTTCGACCCTGGAGCGTCTGGGTTCACAGAAACAGATTTGGCAACAACCAGAAGATTTGTGGTTACAATAGAGACATTCTTTAAAGTTATAATAATTTCTTCCCGAACTTGAATATCCTCGTGCAGCTATACAATTGAAACAATAAATGATGGTAAGTGATTGCAAAAATATAGCTTTTAACATAAAAAAACATCGTGAAAATTTTTGATTTTTACTCACTGAAGATAACTGTGAACCGGTGACGATCAATTGCTCAACCTTGTTACTAAAATGCCTGGATTCAGTTCCTAATTTAGCTGGATCAGGAGCAGCAACCACAATCTCTGAAGCAGATTCGGAAACATCAGAAGCCAACTGTTGTAGTTCGGATTGAAGTTGACTAAAAACAAAATGTTTCAAGCATGATTATTATTCATTAATACCTCAAATTAAAAAAGGCTTGTTTGTGTTAACTTGACACGCAGTAATAAATGTACATAATTAAAAAGTGGAGTGTTATTTAAAACATGTTATTGAAAGAAATTTAAAAACTACAATACAATAGGTGATAAGTCATAAACATAATACTTTCATACCCATAATTTTTTCCAGTCGCCGGTCTTCCTCCTCTACTTTCCAAATATGTTGAGGTAGCACTAATACTTTGAATTGCGTCTTCTACATCCTTTTGCCCTAAAATCAAAAATATTAATGATTAAAGTCACAGTAATTTTTTATTTTGGACAGTTTAGTTCTCAACTAAATTATATGTATTATTATGTTAGGCAGTAATTTTTAACTATATTGAAACATGGCCTATTTGTCAAATAAACATTGGCAGTTGCT
>JAQIVE010006021.1:0-12070 GCA_034698285.1 Sminthurinus bimaculatus | reverse complement strand
AAGTGGGACAAGAGTCATCATAATAATAACGACTATAATGACATGGCACACGCGTTTGGATCACAGATCCGCCAAAATGACAAGGAATAAAATAAAATGGCCATATTTCTTGCTTTAATAATATTTACTTGTTTATTTGCCCTAAAAATTGAGTTAAACTCTGTGCATGTCATTAAAGCTGAACGTACATGCATACATACATAGTGGCTCAAAAGTTGGTCTTAATTCACGGAGAGAAGCTAAAATCCAAAGAATACAATGAAAATCGCATAACCATATTTTACACGACTCTTCTCTCTTTCTCTCTTCGTTTCTTTGTGAATCGTAATCTTCTTGAATGTAATCTGCGGATCAGTCATTTATTTTCGAGTCGGCTCGAGTCCGACTTGAGTTGAGTTTAACCCAAGTAAATAAAGTTGGAGTGTTTGAGGTATTTGTATTTGTTGTGTTTTGTTTCTGTTTTTAAGAGTTGGTGGCGGAGTTGGGCCACCGCGGTTTACGACTCACTTGATGAGGTGTAGAGCGGAAGTCACTTTATATTTATGACAACTATTACTACACCAGAACGGGACCAACTACATATTATGCAACCAGAGATTTGTTGCGCCTAATTTTGTCCTCAGGTCCTCATGCCATCAAGTAAATATGTACAATACAAAAGTCCAACTCTACACGAAATTTTGGCGCGTCTATTTTTTTCTTGAAAAGTACAATACAATTTTGGTATCAAGCGTAATTTCCAATTTCTCCGGCGGAATATTTAAAAAAACTTTTTTCAGTCTCTCATCTTTGGTTGTAACTGGCTGTTGTACTAAACAGTTATTTTACAGCATGATTTTTACCTGACCTTTTTCCCTTTGCGGGGTTTTTTGCCGTGAGCTTGTTTGTAGGTTGTAGGTACTAACGAGTTAGGGAGAACTTGAGCTAACATAGTTTCCAAAAAGAAGAAAAAGACAAGAGCCTGACATCCTCAAATTTGGCATTTTAATTTCCGCACACAAAATCAATAGTCACCCAAATTAAGGAAGGGAGGAACGAAAGAAAGAAAGAAAGAATAAAATGGTGGTGCAATAACAATGTCTGAATTCACCTAGAAAATGCGGAGCTTCTATATTCTACATATGTATAGAAAAGGAACATTAAAATGATGAGGGATGCAACATGCTCATGTGTGTCGATATAATACAGCAAAATAGCCTCGTTTCTCCGGTACATTCTCATAAATTGGGTAGACGATGCCTCCTAGGCCTACACAGACTATCGATAAAGGTCAAAGAGCAACATTCCATGAAAAACGGTACAGATACATACATACATACATGCATGCATCTCGTATCTTGTTGTAATAAGCAGAGTCGAATTGGGAGTCTTTTTTCAAAACGAGCGTCAGGAGACGAGACATATGTATCGAACAGAAATAATATGCAACACAGTATCAAAAAGGAACAACAAGTTACCCGGCAGCAGACAGTCAAATCCGAATCCGAATTCAAACTCATGTTGCATTATCCTGGAAGCCTCAAGACGTAGACCAAGACGAAGACAAAAAGAAAGTCAGAGTCGACGACAACAAGAACCGGAGCCAAAAAAAAGAACAAGGTCTGACTGCTTCACTCCCTCGCTTGTTCACTTCAATCAATAAATATCCGTGTGGAGGGTGAACGCACATTTGCCCCATCAAGCAAAGGGCGAACAAGGCAGAGAAACAAAACGAAACAAAACCCGGAGTCGAGTGGCTATGATAAAAAGTGAAAGGACAGATCCAGAAATATGAATAAGACGAACAGGAACAAGAACAGGAAAAGACTCGAAAAATCCATAAATTCAGTTTAGCTTGAGCTCACGCTAAGCAGACAAAACATATACAAAGAAATATACTAACAAAACTGTGAAAACGAAGAAAAACTGTGGTGAGCATAATACATGATGCATGCATATAATCCACGTTGTCATTTCGATTTCCCGGGAAAACAAAAAAGTGAGAGTGAGCGTCTGCAACTGTCAAGTCAAGCCGAGTCAATGCAAAAAGGAAAAAGAAGAAGAAACGTTATCTTCTTCAATGTACATAGATACTGTTTCTTGATTCACCTTAAAATGACGAGCAAGATGCCAAATATGGAAAATGCAGAAGCAGCGTCAAGGACAGACCGACAGGAAGTGGAGAAAGCGCACCCTTGGGAAAAAATCTTCCTAGATCGTACAAAATAGATGAAAGTAGCCTCACTGGAGTCTATTGAAAGTTTGGTGAAAGTTTAAAGAAAATTAACAAACTGGTTTAATTTTCTATTAAAAGGCACAAAATTCTGAGAAAAAATTAATGCATTTAGAAATTCTCTAGAAATTTTCATAAGGTCAAATGTGCTGCTTTTTCAAGGGCCGGAGAACGTTGTTAAAAAAAGTGAGGACTGAAAAGAGCCTGATACTGTTTGATAGTTATTTTTCTTGGCTCGGTAGGAAATGGGGGAATTTGTATTCCAAGTGTAGGATTTTATCGAAAGATGCATAACATTGCCCAAGAAAATGGCATAGTTTAGGAAGGAAAATTGAGTTTTTCAATCTGCAATAAAGCTGAATACAGCTCCTTTCTCCCGCTTTCCCTTTATGCATACATATGTCTGCTTTCTCCATCTCTTTCTCTTGATGTGCTCTACAATCTACACACCTTTTCTATTTTCTATCCATCGACTGATACTTGGATCTACCCAACTTTCGATAGATGCATGCATGGATAGAAAAAAAGAAGCAGATCTACAATCCATATCCACACACACACACACACACATTCGCCAAAAAAGACTTTCTCCGTGTTACTTTTTACAAGACACTCTCTTCTCTATGTATGTACATTGTACATCCTGCTTTATAAAATAGTCCGTGTGCATTATTGGTATTGGTATTGCCGTCTGGTACGATTGCGATTTCGATTGGCCCCAACTTTCATGTCCTAACCTTGCTTTCCTTTGCCCAAGTTCTTCTTCCCATACATACACAATACACAATACAGAGAGCACAATGCGGGAGAACAACAGAGAAAGCCACAATCCAAATGGATACATGCA
The DNA here is from genome assembly GCA_034698285.1 of Sminthurinus bimaculatus. NCBI lineage: Eukaryota > Metazoa > Arthropoda > Collembola > Symphypleona > Katiannidae > Sminthurinus > Sminthurinus bimaculatus. The sequence continues at coordinate 9,011 of JAQIVE010006021.1, read as the reverse complement.
CATATGAATTTCTTATCCGATATAAGAAATTGTATCATCCTGATGTATGACGGAGTGTCGACTATCTACAATCTACAATCTACGTGTAACGACGAGCGAGAAAAGTAGAAACGAGGCGCGACCATTCCATGAATAGAAATGTATGTACGTGACCGTCTGCGAGTGCACTTTTTCCCCTATCATGTGTATGTGTACCATACCATACACAAAGAGAAAGCAGAAAAGAAGAGAACTAACCTTTATTAGCTACATAACTTTCATCTCTTTGTTCAAGTCAGGAAGGTCCTTTTATTCCGGCGCTCCCAGCGAAACGCTGTAATGAATATCCATCTATCTATCCATGTATGTATGTATGTATGTATGTATGTAATCTTACATCTAGATGAACTCGAGTCCATCTCATACATATAAATAAATAGATATTGATATCGATATGGAGAAAGTACGGGGGGAATTGAGAGGTGTGTAAAAATAACAAGACAAGAGGGTGAGCGTGAATAGACTTGAATATAATGTGTAGATATGCGTGATACATATGATAAGAAATGAAAGGATATTGGAAAACAAAAATAAAAATAGAGCCAAGGAACAATAATAATACATACAAAGAAAGAAAAATAATAACCAGTCGGCTGTCAATAGTCTAATAAAAAAGAATGGAAATAAGCGTGCAATTTAGTGGCCGTGGACATACATATGCTGCTTGCTTCAAAATCCTTATTCTGTTTCTATTGCCCGTCACTGTATAAAATAATAAAACATAAATAGAGTGGAATAGAATAGAATATTATATTATATGAGGTGATATTGTGTAGTGTGCATTTTCATACCGAGGAATGGGGTGATTTTGGCCAATTGGACGGATTTCAGGATATCCCATCAGATCCCGGTACACTATACATGAACAGATAAAATCAAGGAGGTAGGATACGATTATGTGTAAAAAATTGATACAATTCTCTGCCAATGAATATATTCATCCCCTTTAGTTTGTTGGTTAGATCAGGAATGGAAAAAACGAAGGGAGAATATGAGAAAATTTCAAATTTATATGCAAGGCAGCCTTCCCCGACAGATCGGTGTGAAGGTTGAGCATATTTTTTTATTTTACAACCCTGTACATTGTACATTGTACTTGTACACTGTCTAAAAAACATGGATGTTGATACGCCAAACGTCTACTTGAAGAGATTCAAATTCAAATCCAAATCCAAATCCGAAATCCCAAGATGCGATCTAAGGTGTTTGAACATACTTGCTTTGCTATCAGAGAGAGAGAGCAAAAGAGAAAGTTGGGCATTCTATTATAAGTTGGAGATTCCCGGCCATATGGCGGTTGTGTATTTTTATACCCTTGAATTTGTATGTATGTGATAGAGAGAGCGTGCTTGCTTGCTTGCCTGCTTGCTTTCTTACCCTTATTGAGATGGAAGCCCTTATTGGGAATTGAGAATTGACTTGTTGTGCAAAACACTCACTCAAGTGTTTTGCATGAAAAATTCAAAGTGGGTTTCGGAATTTTTTCCCGAGATACTTTCTTCATTGCTTTCTCCGCTTTCTCTCCATCTCCATCACCATCTTGCTTGACGTTCTCAATCTATTTTTCCTCTTACGTTTAGATTTGCTCCGTCTCTTCCTTCCATTCTCCTGTTTTTTGCCCGGTTCTTGTTCTTGCTCCTGCTCTTTTTTTGCTTAGACAATTCTCTCATCGTTCACGGCACAATTGATCTATCCTCAATCTCAATATCAATCCAATCCATTGGAATCCTATCCAATCTCAATGTCTATCTTCTTGTACAGTATTCTCTCGTATCTTGTTACTTTAACACGGTTATGTAATATTGTAATATGCAAGATGTAAAACACAAACACGAACACCACTGCTTTCTATTTTAGTGTGTATGTATAATGTATTTTGATTTGGGTATAAAGTTGCAATTTGCATGGGTAAAACAATATTATTCATTGGCCAGGCAAAATGAAGGAATATAGGAAAATGAGAATGAACGAGATGTCGGGAAATTGGACGATATGATATACAAAATGGGGAGAATAATCCGCTTTTTCCATCGTCGTCATCCTCATCTTGCTCCTTGTTCTCATTTCAACTTGGTTCACCTCAACAGCCATCAACTTGAGGCAACGAGTTGAATCTTGAACGGAAATTTCAAGTTGGAGGAAGAAAACTTAAAGCCAAAGCCAAGGTTGAAACTGAACTGACTCTGCCATGAATTTAGATGTCGAGCTGCAAAGTTCCCGGGTTTTTTCGGTTCATCCTTTTCCTTTCTCCCAAAAATGTACACATGTATGTATCAGAATTATTTCGGCCTGTGTTGATTTGTTTCTCGGTTTTTACAATGGAATTTCAAATTTGAGCCTTGGAATTTCCATCTCCATCTTTTGCGGTTGTAGAAAGCCTGCATATGTAAATGCTATATAGAAGAGCAGAAAGTGGGGAAAGTTTGGCCGCTTGGCTTTGGATTTTCCGGGTTTCCGGAGAAAGTGTCGAATTCTTTGAAAAGAAGTCAAATCAAACTCTTTGAAAATCGAAAAGGTCGGTAAAACTCATCGAAACTAAATTTAACCGGGATTTTCAAGGAAATCAAAGAATCCACGTGAACTTTCCCCAATTATTTATTTACGTCGAATTTTATTCCAGGAAATGAGAGAATTCAGATTTTACAGAATTTACAATTTTGCCTCCAAATCCTAAAATAAAAGCTTCATGATCCATTTTTCCAAAGGAGAACGAAAAAATAGAAAAGAGAGAGTTGAAAGTTGTATTCAAATCAAGGGAAAGCTTTTTACAAAAAAGTTGCCATATTCTCCGACTGAATGCTTGCCTTTGGTTTATACGCACTCGATGACTTTCACTCGTCTCATAGACAAAGACCAAACGAGCGAAAGTCACCAAGGAGCTTTCTCTTTATGTACTCGTCGAAGCCAAGCCAAGCCACCGTACCGCAGCACCCGGGTATTGGTATTGATATGGAGGGTAATCAATGCCTGTTGAAGCGATCAAGAAATAATTGAGTAGGAAAGAAAAGTTTGCTTTGAATTTCTTCCTTTCATTTCAGCTCAACTTTCCCAAGTTCTTTCTCCGTTTTTGTGAATTGCTTTCTCTTTTTCCCGGGTTTTTTTAGCCCTAGATTTTAGCCTTTATTCCAATTCCAGGTTGATCCGAGTGTAGTGTAGTGTATGTACCCATCGGCTTGATTTTGATTGTGATCCTTATTCTTATGCACTTTTTCTTGATCCGTTCCCTTTCTTTTTCGTATTTTACTGTTTGACTTGAATTGAGCAAATACATGCATACATACATATGGATTTATGTACGTGCTTTTGACAACACAGTTTCAATCTCGATTAGTGTGGTTCACTTTGCAAAAGGCTTGAAAAGGGATTCGCAATGCATTACCCTGCAATATCAACTCCCACTTGAGTCATTTCCCTGCACGATCATTCCAGTGTGTTGAATCTCCTTTTTTCTGCCTTTTTTCTGTGCCTTCCCCTGCATTCTTCTTTTTGCTTTCTCCTGCTTTCTGCTTTCTTTATGTGATGCGATGTGATTCAAATGTGTGTAGTGTGTAGAGTGTAGAGTCGAGGCGTCTCACACGCAAGCAAACTTATCAAGCTTGAGGAAATACAAATGTAGCGTCAATCTTATTTCCGCCTTCCTCGCATTTGTTCAGCCTATTTATTTGTTATCTGATGGGAAACGATTCAGAAAATACACCCAGACACACACACACACACATTTTAGTACAATGGGAAACTCTTCAACTGTACTTGAAAAGATCCAAAATAGTTCTATTCTGTTAACTTGCTTTATTCCCCTGTTAGAGGAACAGTAACGGCTACAAATATACATAGTCACACAGTTTAGTATAAATATGTATGTTATAGTACAGTCTAGTTAATATGACTGGAGGATAAAGTGGAGGGCTGAAATGAACTTTCACAAGGAAATATTATGATAATGATTTTCTTTCCAGTTCGAATTGCTATATAATAAGGTAAACATTTGAACTGTGCAAAATTTGGATGCTGTAGGCATAAATGCTTCGTGTTGCTAAAAATGATGAAATTATGGAAATTTTGCGTGATTTGAACCAGTTTTTAAAGTGAAACTAAATATTTTGATTTCTATCTATTTGTGTTTGTATCTAGTCGAAAGCCGAAATGTGGAGGGAGTGATGGGCCACCGGGTGGAAATGCCTTGCGACATCTCGCCAAAGAGACGTGATGACATAGGTAATTTGAATATATGTATTTTGCATGTTTTTAAATTTAAAATTGATTTTCGCAATATTGGACGGGAAAAGTTTGAAACTATGTGGAACGATAATTTTTGAGTTCAAAGGGGATTTTTGATGCTATTTTTGGATTTCTGTTGCAGTGTACATGGTCCTGTGGTTTCGAGAGTCGGCGGGAAAGCCGCTGTACAGGTAAGATCAAAGAAAGCCTACTTTTACCTACCTGTTCCTTCGCCTTTTTGTCTGTCTATAAGTATCCAGTCTTCCGCAACTACTTTCTTCTTCCAAGCGTCAAACTTCCTTTTTGACACAGATCTCAATTTACTCTCTCCGCAAAAAAGTCTCACCCACTCCTTGAAGCAGCCGTGTCAAGTCAAAGTGGAGGAGACATAAGAGCTTATAGATCAAACCCGTTTTGGCTTTTACGTATTTAGTTCTCCAAATATTTCTGAAACTTTTGAATTTTTAAACCGCAAACGTCAAATGTGTCAAAATTGTACCTTTTTTAAGGCTGTATTTCCGATACTATTTTTACAAAATCAGTAAAACTTATTGATTCCACACATCATGGAGGTTGCAAAGGACTTGCAATAGGACAAAATTTCATAGCCATGACTTTCAACAGGTCAAAATTCCAATGTTTTAATATTGACCTACTAGATATCAGAAAACGGGGTTTTGAGAAATTAAATTCAGATGCTACCTCTTAATCTCAAAACAGTCGAGATAAAATTTCGGGTAGTTTTAATGACCCAAAATGGTTCAATATTTTACAGTGTCTGCTTTAAAACTAATTTGAAGGTCAGCTGTGAGCCAGGCTAGAAAAGAGCCATTATTTGTCCGCTACTTTCAATTTCCTTTTACCTTCAACCTCGCCCACACATCAGCACCTAAAGTAGACGGCATAGGACACCACTTTTGGCTAAACTAATCCATATTATTCTGCTCAGCAAGCAGTGGATTCCCGGGCATCAAAAACGCGGGGGACGTGCGGCTACATTTTTCACACGGTCACCATCATGCACTCACTTTACACCGTGTACCATGTACTGTGTACTGTGTACCGGTCCTTGTAAATGTACAATGTACAGTGTACAACAAAAGCAAGGTAAATGCACGCTTGCAAATTCACTCTGGATGCGTCAATTTTTATCCCCTTTTATGCTCTCTCCCAGAGCTTTCACTTTAAAAATGTGGGAGAAAGGCGGTGAAAGCTAGGATGATGGCCGGAGACGCAAAGTAAAGTAAAGCAAGAACCAGGCAGGCCAAGAACAGTACAAATGACAAAACCATGTGCATTTGTATGTGTCCTTTGGTATGGTGTGGGTGCTGGTAACCGTAAACCAAACCCAAGTGCTGAGTTACACATTTGCATTACATTACTCTAGATTTTCAGCTTGAGTTCTCGTTCCATTTCTGTGTATCTACTTTCACTTCCATTTGTCTCTCCCTGCAGTACACTACACACTACACACATACATACATACATGCATACACATGTGTATGTTAGATTCCTGTGCATTTACCATTTCCGAGGCTGCTTATGCTTATGCCACCACATACAGAACAAGTTGAATGGGAAAAGGTGGTGGAGAGGAAAAGTGCAGAGGGAGAGTAGTCTACAAGTTTTTTCCAGAGCGTGCATCTTCAATACATCGAAGCCAGAAACCAGAAGTGTGATACATTTACACACACAGTCTATGTGAGTGTATCGTGTGTATGTATTTTCCACTTATCCGCTCCATCCATATGCATCAACATTCGATTCTTCTCCCTTGTTGTGTGTTCACTCCCCCTCTTACCGGCTCACAAACACTTACATTCCCTCCATTTTGCCTCCTCTTGCCGTCTGCGGTTGTAATCAAAGAGCCTTCGATCTTCATATGCCACGGGACTCATATGACACGGTTTTTCCATTAAAAGGCTACTTGTGCTTCTTTACCATATGTGTGTGATTGTGTGAGCTTCCTTTTGCTTTGCATTGGATTGGGGATTCGATTCGATTCGATCCAATCCGATCTGATGCTGGGTCTTATTCATGCGTCAGCTAAAATTTTCACAGTATATATCTATGTTTGGAGATTCAAAATTCAAAATTTTTTTTGATACATCTATCCTCTTTGTGCATTTTGACATTGGACAACGTAAAAGACAGCATGAAAAAAAGAACTTTAAGGTACTTTTCATCCTTTCATTTTATTTTTCCAAAGACCACAGCGCTTCTTAAAATTTTAAAAAGCGAATAATTTAATGTGGGTAGGGGACGAGATAAAATCAAAAACAATTTTTGAACGTCAATCCTAACTTTTTAGTAATGTACATAATAAGTAGTAAAAACGTGCGGGTTGTTTTAATTTTAATTTTTTTCATTCTCTCATCTTGATTTTTACACATCTGCTGAAATATTCAATGGGCTTGAATTGTACTTCAGTGCCGGTTTGGAGGGAATAAAAAATGTGCACTTCTTTCTTCATTTGGTGAAAGGACAACGTAAAAGCAAGACGAGGAAAATGTGGGTATAAAAATCTACAACCAAACCAAACTGAACCAACGCAGTAGCCTTGTTCGTCCGATTTTAAGTCTAGAAAGCACGGGTTGCAAACTAACCATGTACAAAATGTGTATGCTGTACTACGGCCGAACAGACATAAAGTTTGGTCCAGTTACACTACATGTCTTTGCAGCTCGGCCATTCTTTCGGTTTTGCTTCGGATTGCTTAACTTTTGGTATCCCGAGGAATCATCTAGATTTGAAAGGATTTTTGGTTTTGCGTTGCTCCCTTTTAGATACTTTCACCTTGCTCTCCGCTCTTCCTTTTTTTCTAGCCGTTCTACTCCAAGAGCTCTTCCTTTCTATTCCTTTTTTTCTGGTGTCCGCTCCCATTTTCGGACAACCAGTGTGTATATGTAGAGTATAGAGTATAGAGTGTAGGTTTGAATGCACTCGTGTTTACGCTCCACGGCTTTGCAATGGAACGGCGAAAGGTTAAAAAACGGAGGATAGGATGAGAGAGTCAAAAATGGGCTTTGTTTTCCCAATCTGCCCACTCACGAGTCCAGTTGTGTCTCGTTCCCGGGAAAAGTTGTAGTATATGTACTTCCAAGTAGGGGTTCAAGTTGAACAGGAGTTTGTTTTTGTTAAAGTGTCTTGGAATTTTTCCTACAGTCGAACGGAATGGTCAAATGGAATTGAATTGAAAACGAGGATAGGATACCGAGAAAGCCAACTCCAACTCCTGGTCAAATGCCCACTTGAGACCGACCTTTTCCACAGACAATCTCTACTCTCCTTCCGCATAGAATATTAAAACGATCTAGTTAATTGTAAAAAATTCCCTACTTTCCCCACTTTTGTTTTAAACTATTCAAAATTTCGACCAGTTTTTGGTACGTTAAAATTTGATGAAAAAAGTCGAATATTTTTGAAGAATACCGTTGCCCCATTCAACTGTTGTAAAGATAAACAGCAATGTGCTTTCTCCAGTTTAGGTAAAATAATTTTTTCCTTTCTCCAAAAGGACAGAGTGCTGGTAAAAGTGCACTAGGGCTCGGGTTATCTTTCTCTAGACGGGCAATGCAAAATGACGTAAGGTAACGGGAGAAAGCAGGGTGAAAGTCTTATACGAATGAGCTTTCACGCACCATTTTCATGATGTGCTGTGTGCTTTCTCAGATACACATTGTACATGCATAGCTTATAGTTGATGGGTCTAGTTCATATTGCAAGACGACAGCCATTGGTGGTTCGTTTGCTTTCCCTTGCTTTGCTTTCTCCAGTTTTCTCCAGCACGGTCGCCGTTTTCCTTGTGGGAGAATGAATGAGAAAGGAGACTGCATTTGCATACTTTTTGTGTGTAGTTACACACATGACACTTTCGAATTTGCATAATGCGGATCTATTATTGCATTTTCTGTGTTGCTTCCTCGCAATCCCAAAAGCAGTCGGAGAGAGAGCAAAGGAGAAACTAAGAGACAGAGTGGAATGGGATGGGATGGGATAGGATGGTGTGGGATGCGCTACGAGATTTGATTTGATGTACGAGACAAAACATGCCATATATAATCATGTCACTTGTACTTTCTTTTTCCCTACAAGGATAACGCTCCACTTTCTTTCTGCTTTCTCCTTGTCACTTTTTTTCTTTGTTCGCTCCCTCCTTTTTTGCTCTCCTGCACTCCCTTCTCGAATGTCCCCAATGTTTTCCGCTAATGTTTTCCTCTAAATTTTCGATCCATTTTGAACATCTACTTTGTGCCGGAATAAATGGGAAAAGATCATCACAAGCTATTTGGTGTTGTTGTTTTATGCTCAATTTTTAATGTAAATATTTAATGGAGGATGAAAAATCAAACCTATTATCAGACGTTTTTTAGCGGCGCAATTCCTTATAAAACATGTTTTTTTATTATGTCAGCTATTACGTAGGTTGCTGCCCGACAAGAAAGATCAATTTAGCTCCAATTTTGTCAAGTCTCCGTTCAATAATCACAAAATATGGCAAAAAAAGGTTCGAGATTTTTTTGTCCCAGATTTGATTTTTGTCGGATACACACTGATAAAATTGTAATCGAAATATAAAGCAAAAATTGAATTTCCAGGTAGTCGAGTAATTTTTTATACATCTGTTTCTCCCTTGTCCTAATTTTCCCTGCATTTTGCGCGTAGGTTGATTGTGTCCCCTTATAAAAAAATCTTATCAAAAAATCTCATGAGATTTTGACACGATTTTGGTCGAAAATCTTATCAACTTTGAT
>JAQIVE010006020.1:0-12070 GCA_034698285.1 Sminthurinus bimaculatus | reverse complement strand
CATAAGCCGTAGTTAACCGATTCCGCGAAAAAATTTCGGAAATTTTATCATGGGGCTCTAATAAAAAATTGAGACTGTTTAGAAGGTCAGAGTAACAGGAGTCTTTATCTACTTTTTTGTGGAATCGAATTTGTAAAAGTACCTAAAGAAAAACCGTCCTTCTACTGCCGTTCGAATCGATCTGAGTAACTGTACTTTATCCGAGGGGAAAATGAGTCCGAATTTCTGTGGGAGGGAGAATGACCCTCGAGTAAGTGACTTGAGCAATGCAACTCAACCGCAAATCAAGCTCCTGCTCCATGAAAACCGGTTTGAATGCATAAGTGAGGAGATATTTGGCCCTTTTTTGATGAAACAATCCAAAAATATCTTGAGGTTTGGCTTTTACTGCTCGCCTGCCGGACCCAAGGAGAGATATTGTAGCAAAAGGGAGCCTAGAACTTTTTTCAAATGTGACGAGCGGATGCGGTGGTTAAAAATAATTAAACTGGAGTTTGAATCTCGTGTGACAACTGTGGGCTGTCTAAATGACACGGGAAGTAAAACGATTTTTGAAACTGACCTTCTCTAAAGTCCATATTTGCAAGAATTTGAACTCATGAATCAAGAGTTATACAATATACATACCTAATATGTATAATCAAATGGCCTCATCGATCAAACAATAAAACATGGAATCATTACTTGTTTATGCATTTATTTGCATTTTATCACAATTTTGTTATTGCTATTGCTAAAAATTATTTTTTAAAGGTAGACGACAAAAAATGTTAGCAAACGAAATGTTTTCAATTATAAAATAACCTTTACAAATGAATAAAACGGCTTCTGGATTAATACGTGTGAGAAATTTGTACCTGAAATTAGTTGGCATTTTATAAGAATCACGCAAGTCAGCATGAATGCATACATGCATGATACATACATAGTCGTTGTACAAAATCGATTTTCCTAGGTATAAAAATGTTTAAATTTTTTTCATGTCAAAAAAAAGGTTTTTTTTGACAGTTTCGAGTTTTCATGCACAATTGACAAAGATAATTTACAATGGAGGGACGCGAAGTGCCGTCGTCGTCATGGCCACCCCAACTACTGTCAGTCAAAGAGATTGAGGTCGCATTAAACGGATTGAACTGCACTGGCATAGCGGGCGTGCTGGAACTTGTTCACCCCACAAAGGTCCTCCATCTTAATTTGTGGGACAATATCATTACTGGCCCTGGGGAAGAAAAGAATGTCGAGTTTATCCCGGGACTTTGGAAACTCGTCAATTTGGAGAAACTTGATTTGACCCACAACTCAATTAAAGTCCTGGGCGGGGGTCAATTCCTAAAAAATGGCCCATTGAACGAGTTGATTTTAAAAGACAATTCTTTGGAGAAAGTGGGAGAAGATGCATTTTTGATTGAACAGGACAAAAGCAGTTCTTCTTTTTACTTCAAATCAATCTGAGCAACTGTACTTTGTCCGTGGAGAAACTGAGCCCGAATTTCTGTGGTAAAGAGAATGATCCAAGAAGTAATTCAACTCAAGCGCAAATCCAACTAAAACTCTGCAAGGTCTGTAAATTTGTTTGAAGGATGAGCTCTGCCCTTATATGCACGCATCAGACATGAGCATAGGATGGGTTTTTTCCTGTCCCGGACCTCCATCCGTGCCATCCCGTCCCGGGTCCAGGTTTCATCTGACCGTCCCGTCCCATTCCGGGTCCGGAATTCTGTTCGTTCATCTCATCCCGTCCCGGATTTTTATTTTAAAATGAATGTTTAAATTAAACTTTGCCCACGAATCAGAAATCAAACCAAAGCCGTTGTTTGAATTGATATCAGTTGCCGTAAATTTTAACATTTTTGCAGGAATTTGTTTGCATTTACCTGATAGTTTGCAAAAAAACGTGGAAATTCGAATTCCGTCCCATCCCATTCCGTCACGTACCGGGATGGGACGTTTCATGATCATGCTCAGTACGCACATATGAACAGTTTTTTTGATTATCGATAATTTTAAAAAATTTTACACGAGGTTACTATAGCAAATCTTTCCCTTGAAAAAAAATCTTGACAATTGTGACAGGATTTTGGCCGAAAGTCGTATCAGTTTTGATCAACTTTTGATGAGATTTTGATGTAATATCATGAAAATCTCATCAAAAATAGTCAAATCTCAGCAAAGTTTCATGAGATTTGATAAAAGTGTTTTCTAAGGGTTGCCAAAACAATTACATTGATCGATTATAAAAAACGGTTCTTATGTTTACACAGGTATTTATGCAAAGGGATAATTTAAGGATAATTTTTAACTGCTAAATGGTTGGCAGTTTTTCATGAGAGATTTATTTGCAGGCAGAAAAGCAAGAAAAATATACGCTTTTTTTTCTACAGTTAAGACACTTATTAATTAAATAATTTTTTTTTGGAAATTTTGAATTAAATCGAGAAAGTCTATGTTCTTCTCATTTGGTTGGGCAGAAAGGCGCCTTGCTTTTTTAAAACAAATTCAATACCTTTTTACTGTCTCATCGCCACATAACCATGACCTTCCCCGAACTTATCCGCTAAGCGCTAAATTTTTTGCACCTTTGCTTTGTTGTATTTCGTGCTGTTTTCAATTTAATCAGTTTCCAAGCTTAATATTTAAGGGTGGTTTATTTTGTATTTATGGCATTTAAAATTCCGTAATTTTGACGCCACTTTGCCGATTGAAAAAGCTTTGAAGTTTAGTAAAGTTTAGCCAATAAATTATTAATGGACACCTCGACAGAGTTTACCGTAACATTTACATACACACATAAAGAGCCGCTGCTTGGGACTCGCTAGAGTTCGCTTTATTTTTAGTTTTGAAGTTTAATGATAGAGCAAATGTAGACTCACAATTTAAGCTAATCATTTGAGCCACGTTTACAAACGCAAATAATTTCTTAGTTCAGAAATATTTAATTTCGAAGTTTGTGTGTTCAAGAAAAAAAATTAATAAATTTATTTGGTCAACTTTCGTTTGGACAACGACGAAAGCGGCCAACGATTAGAGGCCAGCCTCACAAAAATGTCGTATGAGTAATTGGAGTTGAGGTCCGCATGAAAGGTTTTATGAAACAGATGTCGGCGACCCTTCTTTTAGCACGATATGGAAGACGTCAATGGTTAATGAGTAAAATTATTACGTTAAAAACTTAAAAAATTACGCATACCTTCGTCGTTGTAAAAACCTGCAATAAATCATCTTTGACAGCAAGAGATTTCATTGTTGTCGTAATACATATGAATGTCAAGTTGATATCTGCAAACGGTCCAAACTCAGAGTCTCTGATAAAAACTGAAGCAATGTGAGATAACTTATCTTGTATATTTTCGACTCGCTATTCATGGCATTGTATTACAGTTTCAGTACTGCGATTCATGATCGTAAAATTTCCACTGCCAGCGATCAAAAAAAGAGAAACATTTAGCTATCTCAGGTAATATTTTAAAATTCAGCAAAATTACTAAACTACTGTTACCTATGTTTAAATAACAGAAACTGCTTAAACTACGTATATTCTATACTTAAAATTCCACATTTCAAATGGAAATGCATCCAAAAAAATCAAACTTAGGATCTAAACTTTTTAATTTATTTTTACAGCCGTCGTCTATTGAGTCACTTAAGTTTGATTTCGTCATGTCCTTCAGCGCCAAAGCCGGAGGAAGTAACACAGGAAACAACATAATCAATAAGGGCAAAATAATCAACAAAACAATAATTCGTGGGGAATCCAGCAAATCTAAGAAACCCGTTCCGACTCGTGTCTGGTTTGAAGTCCCGGATGGAATCCAATCCTTTTTTGGCCGAGAACAATTTCTCTCGCTCCTTCACGAGACCCTGCAGCAAAACAAGTATAAAGGAGTCGCCACAATTTTGTCCCAGATGAAAGTTTTGGTTGGGATGGGAGGAATCGGCAAAACCCAAACAGCCCGCCGATACATTTCTCAATATGAACAATTTTATGAGAATGTCATCTGGATCGAGGCTGAAACTAAATCAACCCTTGAAAATTCGTTCAGCCAATTGGCCAGGCAACTCGGAATTTCTACGACAACAATTGAAGATTCCACTGTAGAGAAAATTTATTGGAAATTATGTGCTGACGGAAAATCTACCTTGTTTGTCTTCGACAATGCGGACAACTTTAAAAATGGGATCGAACAATTTCTGCCCTCAAAATATCATCCAGAACTTAAGACCTTGGCAATTTTGGTGACCTCTCGAACTCAGGACTGGAGTCGGCGCTACGAGACGGCTGAACTTCTTCCTCTCGACGTCTTCACACCGGAAGAGTCCCTCAATTTCATCTGGCAGCAGCTGAACATCCCGTGTAGTCCAAATGAAAAAATGCGAGAGAAGACCCGAGAATTCATCGAGGTCATCGGGGGTCTTCCCCTGGCTCTCCAGCAATCCGTCGCATTCATCAAGCAGCAAATAAATTTGAGAGGACCACGCTCCGAATTCACCGACTACATCAAACAGTTTAAATCCTCCATGGCCAGAATTCATTCCTATGACCAAATTCCTGGGTCACCTTCAACAATTTTCGTGACATGGGATGTGACCTCTGCAAAACTCAAAACTCTGGAGAATGGAGAGACAGCCATCGAAATAATGGAGGCTCTGGCCTTCTTGTATGCTGATAAAGTTCCCGTGACCTTTCTGCAGCTGTTGATTTGTCAAGTTGAAGATGAGGAAATTTTGAGCAGTTTGATGTTGCTGGAAAAATACTCTCTCATCAAACGGGAATTTCCGATACTTGGCGACCCCTTCGTCACCATCCACCGACAACTTCAGTTCGTAATCATGCAGAATTTGAAAGACTCGAAAAATCTGGAAAGTGTTTTTGATAGTGTAATCAACGGATGTTTCTTTATTTTTAAAACAATTAATTACAGATACGGCGATATTTTTAGTTTTGGCGACATGCTCCAAACCTTTGAACAGTTAATTGATAATCCGTTAGGCTTTACACCAATCACCGACAAATTTATTGACTTTTTTATATTTTTCTCGGTTAGTTCGCTTGAATTTCGTTACAATTTAAAATTACCTGAATTGTGCAAAATTGTTTACGAAAGATGTCGTGATGAGCTGGGTGAAAGCCATAAAAATACAAGAACTTTACAACAATTAGCATCTATTTTTGCACCAGAATTCTCTCTTAACGATCGATCTGTGTATTTGCCTTGGATTGAAAATGTGGTGAAACGATTCACAATTACTTTTGGGGTAGAACATTGGGTGGTTCTTGAATTGAAACACTTGGTGGCATATTTACTTTATTGTCAAGGGAAGTATTCCGAGTCAACCGAGTTATTTGAACAAGTGTTGGAGCAAAAGAAAATTGTTTTTGGGGAAAATCATGGGTCGATAATACAAACACAAAAGTCCCTTGCCAAATTGTATAAGCAGCAGGGAGAATGGTTGAAGACCTTAGAAATATACCAAGATATCACAAAGAAGAGATTTGAAATCCATGGTGCAAATCACGTTTGGAATCTTTTTGCTCGACAGGGCCAAGAGATGTCACTGGGGCGATTCAAAGAAGCTTCCACAGTACTTCCTTATATTCACGAAAAGTTCAAGCAGGCGTTTGGCGAAGATGACAGTTCAACAATCCAAACTCTAGAACGGCTATCCGAGGCAGCAGAACAGGAAGGAAATCCGACAGAGGCTCTCCACTTCAAAAGACAAATCCTCGCATATTACATCATGGAGGAAAATGAAGATGTGGAAAATGAAATTGATCGTTTGCTGGGAGTTCAGAAAAGCTTAGCTAATGAAAATTTAAATTAATCCATTAAAAATAGTGAAAATAATGTGCAAGGATGCAGAAACAATAAAAATGCGGTTTATTATAAATTACAAACGAGCCAGGACTATTCTTTGCATTGTCATTAGTCATTTGGTAGATGTTTTTTGTTTTGTATGTGCATGTTTTTTTAATTAACTTTAGCCAAATGTTTGTTGTATCCACAGAAAGGTTGATTTTCTTGGGAATAAAAAATATACTGTTACTGGGGCTGGATTCTCGTACGATAACTCCAGGGCTGAGGGTAAATTTAACCAGGGTTAAAATTATTCCGCATTTTCGTACAATACATTTTAAATGGGAATAACCCAGAGTTAAATATAACCCGGGGTTAAATTTACCCTTAACCCCAGAGTAATCGTACGAAAATTTAGCCCCTGACGATTATAACAAACTTGACCGCTTTTAAAGCAATCAATGCCTTGAAAAATACTTTTTTAAAAATCCTTGAAACACGTTTTAAAAGCGACCAAGTTATTTTTTCGTCGACAAGCCCATTTAAACAAGTGGTTTTTTTTGCGTTTGATTTTTTGGCCTGGATGTTATCTTTCCTTACATTTGCTTTAAAATTCATCATAAATGCCTAGTTCTAAATATTTTTGGAACATATCATAATTTTATAAAAAATTGTGCGAACGTTGACACTCCGCAAATAAATTAGCAACAAAATAAATATTATGACATTGCAAACTTTGGCGAGGGGCAGAAGTCAAACCAATCAATCCAGAGAAAAGCCGCTCAACAAACATTGTTCAGAAAGGGTCTCAGGCTTATATTTCCATCAAATATTTCAGGCAATTCCAAAGCCTTGTATAATGCAGGAGACGTCTGTTGCTTTTTTTGGCCGAATTTAGTCTATTTTTAATTTTTTGATAACAACGGACAAATCTGCCGATAATTTTCAGCATGATTCATATTTTCTGCTATAACACGGTACAAAATTTAATTCGACAAAAACTGGTAGTTTGAACTTCCGTTTGAAGTTCTGTGCGAAGGAAAGTGGACGTTTTGCGTTGTTCAAACACGCAAATCAGTCAATGTCACAAATTATTGTCACGAGCAAGTTTTCCTAAAAATTGAGCTTAATTTAGTTATTACATTAGCAAAAATGTATAGAAAAACGCCTCTCTAGAGACTGAAGTCAAAGACTACATCCAGTTGGTTTGGTTTTTCAACAAGGAAAATATCTGCAGAATTTTCTACCCAGGACGGAATATTTCCTAAAATCGGTAGACTCCACAGAAACGATAAATTATGCGGAAAGATTGCAAAAACTTGGCGGGTTAGTTCGCGCTTATGTACATGAATTTGTTCTTTAACGACCCTTGGATTGCGACGCCGCCAATAACAATGAAAAGCCGTTGGGAAGGTTGTTACAATTTTACAAAATTTAATAACATTTTCTACCACAATCGTGTCACAAGGTCGCGAGATTGTTTTACAAAAGTATTTTGACACAATAATATTGATTTTGTAGTAAAGAAGTCGTTGCTACATTGCCCCGAAAATACGGATTCATGCCGATGCTACGTAGAAATGAAAAAAATCCATTTAGTCTGCATGGGGATCAAGCTGACTCAGGAGAAGATCAACCAGTTTATCATCGAGACTCAAAAGGTCAACAGCAAGAGCAACAGCAGTAACCTGTTTGATAACCAAACCCAAACCCAAACCGAGAACCAAAACCAAAACCCGCCACTCCAGCTTGGAACATTTCAAATTTCTTACACAACTCTAGTTGAACTTGACCTGACCCAGCTCCAACTGGCCTCGGCACAAATCGACAACCTCAACATACTCTTGAATTGCGACCTGATCCGAATTTTCTCATCGCCGTCATCGTCATCGCTGACCCAACTACTGTCAGTCAAGGAGATTGAGATGCTTAAAAATAAAAGGTTTCCCATATTAGTTGGGGAAAAACTTACAAAGCTTCATACACGTTTGATATTATTTCACAAAATTGGTAGTTTTTGATAAGGTTTTTAAAGTATTTCCTCATCTAAAGTTGGCCAAAATGGATAAGAATTTTTACCGAAATTGTGTTAAAATTTCATGAGACTTTTTGACAACATTTCGTTCTAAGGGAAGCCCTGCTGCAATATGTATAAATTGATGATTATGACTATTAAACTATGTCTATTGCAGTTACCCACTGCCCCCTGATCCAGAAAGAAATTCTACTTTGTATTTGTCTTCCTAGCCTATTCTTATTTTTCTCTTTTTGTACTCCTTGCGAGACTTGGACGCCACGTATAGGATTAGGATTGTTGTTTGCGAGCCTTGGATTGTAGACAGATTTTCTGCTGCGGAACCGCACCGTAAGAGCCAATACAATAAGTGGCGTCCAAGTCCCTTAAACAGTTTAGAATGAGAATGATAGAGCAAGTAAGAAGTTCAATTTCTGGTGCCGCAGTACGTACTTACAACACAAGAGATTTAAACGAGCTGCATAATATGAAATTAGGAAACAAAAAGACTGACACGGAGTGCGTGAGAGCCTTTGAGAATCCCATGATTAACTAAACTTCGGCTGTCCACGATATTTTGACAAGCGGCGTCCAATTCCCTCACAATGCCACACTGGTCTGGTCGAATTACAATAAAAAACGAAATTAATTCCGATTTGCGATGTTTCGATTTCAGTCCATTTTTTTTCAATTTAGAGAGGAAACATTCTTACTAACGTAAGTTTAAAATATTGGGCTCATCTTCCTTTGACTTCCTTGTTGAAATTAACATAAAAGTCGGATGATTAATTTTTTTACAATGCTTTTTATATGAGCAAAACATCATGGACTGTAACTAACTTTGCACCAAAATGCACTAGTCAATATTTTGCACAAATATAGCATTGTGCTTAATGAAGTTTAGGTAACTTTTGCCTAAATTTGCCTATTTACCCGGAATTAAATAATAGTTAATTATTGATGCGATAACTTTACAGACTTGGCTATGTGGTGTGCTCAAGCGGCGTCCAAGTCAAGCAATCGATTTTTTTCCTGGGCTATTACCCGAGCATTAGCGGCTACAAAAAAGTACAAAAACAATATTAATACTCATAAATTAGTCAACTTTACGTTTTTGATAACGTATGACAACAATGGAAACCAAATTAGCCCGCTTTTGCACAGTCGTATCCGAAAACGGAAAAACCCGAAAATCGGGGTTTAAACGTAATCAAACCGAGTTTTCGACAGCAGATGCAGAATCCTCATAACTTTTGGTCTAGAATAGACAAAACCGATAATTTTCCAGAGAATTAATAATTAATTCCGTGTTTCGTTGAAAATCGACCAGTGTGTTTTCTTAGAAATTTTGACTTATTCAAACATTGAAACAAGTTTGAATGAGAGCAAACTAAATTTTTGCTTTATATTTGATATTCAACGCCGATCAAACAAAATTCCCGGAATCCCTCCGGATTTGCCTCGTGTAAGCCTCGTTAAACCTTTTCCGCCTTCCTTTTTTGCCTCGTGTACGCGGACGGAGATTATCGTGCTTACTGTATTGAAATTCTCCACGAGGAACAAATATTGAATATTGAACCGTCGAGTAGACCACATTGGTGACAGTTAACACTAAAAAAATCCTTCAACACGTCACGAACTTTTAGAACCAAAATCTATCCAACGTCAAACGCCGTTCTTGGACAACATCTTCAAGATTCAAAGCTGCAAACGATCGTAATGGCGCCCCTTTGCCTACTTTTCGTGCTTTACATTTCCACTATTGCTGCGTTCCCTAATTTACGAAAATCCGACAAAAACTTCCCTAAAGTCTCCAGTTTTCGTCAAAACCTGCTGCCCTTCAAGTCCTGTCAATTTTTCGTGGCCACTCATCAAATCTTTCACGTAGAACAAACCATCATACCCCTAATTCCGTTCCACAACAGGAAAGTCAAGAAAAATGATATGCTAGAGTTGATTGTGGAACACCTTTTGCCCCTTTTACACTCCGAATTTATCTCACCCGCCCTCATAATCAACCTTTATCCGCCCTTTCCTCTGTTGACGGAGCGACTCGTCTTAGTAAAAATGCTAAAATACCAGGAAAATTGCTTTGTTCACACCATCGCGCCATATTACCACCTCCACGATCCCACCATCTGTCTAAACGAGCCCCACTGATACACCACATATTTGGGCGGCTTCAGCATGCTGGACTTTGTAAATCGGAATTGGGACTTTTTCATCCTATTTGCTCCACAAACTACAACAAAAATCTGGGGGTTCTGGCAGCTAATCGGGGAGTTTGTTCTAACAAAGCAGGAGCAGAGGTTTCCCCTAAACTATCTTGTGATAAGATGGCCGACGCTGAAGGCCATAAAAGGTCAGACCGACCTCGGACACCACCTGCCAAGGTGGACAGTTCAGGTTTTGCGGCTGCGATGTGACTCCACCGGAAATTACTGTATCCAAGATCTTTTCCCACGTTCAGATTCAGATTCTGCAACGTCTATAAGAAATTTGTTGGCTCGATGGCGGAAGAATTTTCATGGGTCAAAAATCACCATGTCCACACCAATCGGCATAAATCGGAACATCAGTCCGGACTGGCTCATACGACAAGTCGAGCAAACTCCGCTGTACCAGTTTTACGCGGTTAGATACAATTTCCTAATGACTCAATGGCGTCTCACGATGCTCCTTAAGAACAGTCTTAATTTCACTCTAAAGTTTGAGTGCCGGTACGAGGGTGTACAAGGGCCTAAATGTGCTTCCGATCAAATTGACCTCGGGGCAGCCGACATGTCAATTCACTCCGTTTTTTATCGAACATACTCTTTGAAGATCATTTATTCAGAAAACAAGGAGCTGGACTCGATACTATGCTTTTACAGTTTGTGGGTCCCATTTTCCCCCGAAGTTTGGGTTTTTGTAGGACTGATATCCCTATTCCTGGTTTTCTTCTTTAAACTGGCATTCAAGTTTGGTTGGTTATCAACATTTTCCGAAAAAATGAGTGACCCGGCCTATCTCATAGTTTTGAGGCCGTTTTTGGGACAGTCTGCTGAACTTGTAAATGCTTCGGATAAAAATGATGAAAGAAAAGAAGAAATCAGGGCCAGCATGCTCTTTGCTAGTTTCGTCTGGGCCTTGGGTGCATTTTTTCTTGCCAACTTTTTTCTCTCCGTTCTACAAAGTCACAGAGTGTGGCCTCAAACAATGCTCAAAGAAAAAAACGTAAGCCAGCTAGTCAATGAAACTTATGACTTGCGAATGGATTCTAGACATTTGAAAATATTGGGGCAGGGCACGGCTGCAAGTAGTGCCATAGGGTCATTGTTGGAGTTTGGACGCAAATACCTTCAATTTGATCAAATGTACAGCAGATTTGGAGTAAGCAACGGTCTAATCGTCGCATGGCAAAAAAATATGCAACTTTTGAGGAATAACACAAAACCCGTAGATGTCTCTAATGACGACGAAGTAAAAAAGTTTTTAAACGGTAGGAAAATTGCATACCTCAGTATAGACAGGGTGATCCTGGTGTATGCAAAACTGTTCCCAAAGTTGCTGAACAGAAACTTTTTTGTTCGAAGTGATGCTTTCTTCCCCACTTGGAGCGGAGCTGCATTTCGATTCGGGAATTCCGACGCGCCTATTGCATCCTTCAAGAAATTGATCAGCTCGGGCATCGAGCACTTTTGGACTCGTTTGGGTGATGCTACTCTAACCGAGGTTACTATTTCAAACGACCTATTAAAAAAGTACAAGGATCAACTCCATGAAATTAAGCTGCAAGAGCAGGAGGAGGAGGCCCAAGCGGAAGCACTGCCTTTGAGTGATCCAATCGTGGAAGCCATCTACTACTTTTTCCTTGGAGGAATTTTCGTTTCAATGATCGTATTTTTGTTTGAAAAAGGTAGATTGTTGCAACGTACTTTTGAACTTGTCTTGAGTTTCTACCAAATAGTTAGAAATATCAAACCTAGGCAATATTTTAAAACCATAAAACTTTTCCAGCAATCGCGGCGTGTAAGAGTTGCAGCAGTATTGTTTTATTTTGCGTTGTTGAAGAAACGACAAAAGTGCTTCAAATAAATCATTTTCACGCTTTCAGACTTCATCAGTTGGCCGTTACTAGACTTTTAACCTCAGTAGGGGGATTATTAGGGATGTCCAAAATGCAAAAGCTTGTTGGATCTTAACGATTCGGGGCTCATAGTTACCTACACTAGTGTAGTTGATGCCTGTAAAATTTCAAGTAATTTGGTCAACGTTTACATGG
>JAQIVE010006019.1:0-12071 GCA_034698285.1 Sminthurinus bimaculatus | reverse complement strand
TTGGCCGTCATTTGGAAACTTTAAAATGGCAGCTATAATCATGAAACGTTTCCGGCATTTAATGTCCCTTTTTCGATTTTTTCTTTATATGGTGTTCTTGAAACACGGTGTATCAAAAGTGTCAGGATCTGCGGAATTCGGCCTACCCATGCATCGTTTAATCCACCCGTTTGACGCCGATCACTGTGACATTTTCATGTCCAGCTGGAACTCCTTGGGAAATCGTGTAAATCCCCGAGATCCAGAAGCTAACCTCGATAATATTTGGTGGATCACTTTCTTCAAAGAAATGACCTATTTTCAACGACCCTTTGTTCACATCAGCTCCATGTGGGAGAACAACTCTGCGGTCCATCCTACAAAAACTGTGAAGAAGCTTGTGAAGAATCGAAATCCCCGCTCAACCTGCTCTGTCCACTTTTACAACTATGGTTATCGCCAAAAACCGAAAAAACCAGGGAAAAAACAGGCAAAAGCTGGTAAACGATCAAATTTTTACCGGATTCCCTACCCGGAGCTGATCCCCCAACTTTCAAACCCTGTCAAGACAGAAACAAGCTTTGTAATCTTGTCTCTGACGATTGTTTCCAAAAAGTTGGAGGATTTTGCCTGGAAATTCGACTACAAATCATACTTCAAGCACCTGAACACTGATACAGTCAACTTGATGATAGTCTTGTATCATCTGAAAACTTTGGACGTTAGGACACTATCCAGATCAGGAGTATCCAAACTTGCTTTCCCACTAAATTTAATGAAGTATCGAGACACGGCAACCCTAAAATTTTTCGGGATCGCTTGTCCAAAAAGGTTTAGCAGCCAGTTTAAAGTCTTAAGTTTTGACCGGTGGTTCATTACCCCGGGTTTTAGCAAAAATTTCCCAAAAACCCGGGAAAATTTGAAAACCATTTTTTTCGGTTCAAGCCAAAGGAAAAATCTAAACATGAATAAATGGCCGATAGTTTCTAACCATCCCGCAATGTACGGGATCGATTTTCAGCTAAGTCGAGGCAAAACAATTCGGTGGATCCACCAAAGTCATCTAGGTATCCCACCGATAACCAAATTAGCCGGTGAAATTGCCATAAAATTTAATTTTACCCTCTTGGCACCCGATGATTTTGAAAACCTACCGGAGGATGACGAGTGGAAAAAAATCCCACTTCCAAATATTCTTCCCAACTGCGTGTTCCAGTTTGACGATCGCAACATGTTAAAAGAAGAATTGTTGGTTGACCTAGGCAGCACGAATCTTGAGTTTATGTACTGCCAAAACAGGACCTCAATGTTCAACACCGAAATTGAGGCCCTATTGTACCCAATGGACTTGGGAACCTGGATTGGACTCGTGACCTCGGTCATTGGACTCATTTTCTTGCTCTTCACTGAAAAATTGGCTAGAAAGGACGGGTTTACTACAATTTTTGTTATTATTGCCCCACTTTTGTTCCAATTTGTGGACGGAGGCTCAAAGTGGCGGAAAACGGTCACATTGTGGACTCTTGCGTGCATCGTGATTGCAAATGGTTACGTGGGCATGATCCAGAGCGTTCTTGTGGTAAATCGGGAAACTGTTCAAATTGCAAAAACTTTTAAACAGTTGTACTATCAGGGATTTTACCCAATTTTTCCACAGAATCAAATCTTTAGTCGCCAGTGGTTTGAAGGGGAAACCCCAGTTTTTGGTGGTACCAAGTATTTTGATGGTCTCAGAAGTAGAAAAAAGGTAATTGCACGTGCGTTCAATGCCTTTAGGTCAGAGTTTATTTGCCATTTAGCGGATCATGAAAAGTCTGCAATCATACAAGATGACGTGTTGGTTCGCATTTTTCATGCAGAGGTGCCAATATACTTCAAGAAACTGGAGTGCTTTAGAGGAACAGACTCGGTGGAGGTTGGGAGATCTTGCTGGAGTTTTCGGGGATCTTTCAACTACTATTTTTATACCAGTTTTATGCGATTTGTAAATACCGCCGTGGTCGACATGTGGATGGAAATCCACCAAGAAGTGGTGAAACGGGTTGTCAGCGATAAACTGAACCGAGGTATCGGTCGGTTTAGCAAATCAACACATTTGGAAGATGAGCACCAAAAATTTGATGTTGATGCTGAAGAAAGTGGAGCGGAAAGATTGTTCTCGCTTCAAAATCCACAAGGGAGAGTTGTCTTCTATATTTTGATAATCGGGATTGTTTTAGCTTTTGGAAGCGTGGTTTTGGAGCTTTATCGGGGTACATGGAGGATTAAGGTTGGTGCCCGGAAAAAAGATGTCCTTTTGTTGATTGACCTAGATCTCCAGAAAGTTGTGAAAGTTTGGAGGAAAATCCAGGGCAATTTTGATAGGTTTAAGGCATGGTTTAAGAAATGGGTATAATGCTGTCTAAGTAATTTTGGAACCAAGGCGAATATTTTTGGAAATATTTTTGTCTTGCCTTGAATATTGGTACCTAGCTTTTATTTTGAATTTTCGATCCTTCCCAACATTTTGGGCGACGGTTTACCCTTTTTTAAGGTTTAGGTTACCATTTTTGCCGTGGTACCAAAAAAGGTGTCTTTTCAGAAACAATTGGTGTCTAATGAAATAATTTTAAAATATTCTTCAAGCAAAAGGTCGATATTGGTCTTAAGTTTGATTGTACTAAAAATCTCCCGAGTTCCACCAATTTTTCCATTTTTTTAATCCATTAATTTTGCAAGACAGTATTTAATTGTTGGCACCTGCAAAAACTTTTAGAACCATTCTTTTAATTTACTCAAAATGCATTAGTTCAATTTCCTATTTTGCTGCCTCTGCATTAAGTTCCGTCATTATAACAAATAAAAACCATTGTCAATTGCATGCAATTGTTTTCCTTTGTTTTTAATTATCAAAAATGCTTCCGCCAATTAAAATTCGCAGGCATATGTATGTACTTATAATGCTGGGGAATATACGAAATGCCTTTTGTATTTTTAACCGTTTCTGTTTATTTCCTTTTTGATTTTTGCTTCAATCAGTGCGGGAACCAAGCCGTGCGCGGGATAAAAATTTACCTTGGTTTGATTCCCGTGTTTACAAAGAAAAGGAATCAAACAAAAACAACATGAAATACAAACGGCATTTCATACAAAATTTTAGTAGGTAAGTGACTTTAACCCGAAATTTACAAAAAACCATTTTCAAAAACTGCTTTTGATAATTCCACTAAGCGTGAGCGTTCAAATTTTAGTTTTCGAACATGTTGTCGAAGGCGGTGCCAGCTTTTGAACAACGTGAATGTGGATTCTTCAGGAAGCTTGAAGACAACGCCAAAAAACGAAGTGGGTGATTTTCATCCTTTCAAGGATGACGCCCTCCTTTTTCAAGCCCAGACCAAGCAATCTAAACCAAGGTCACTCAAAATCTGCAACCGAAAGTGCCCGAATTTGGTGTCGGAGAATCTTTGTCGCTGTAATTTTTGGCGTGCTGTTTCAATCTGGTAACCGGTTTGTTTATCAACAATTACTATCAAAAATAGGACCTAAAGTTTGTTAAGAAAGTAAAAGCGCAGCTGAATTAAGTTCAAAAATTTTGTTGAACAGATAATGGTTGTCATGGAATCAAGCTCAGAGAATGCGGTGACCCTTCTTGGTTTTCGAGCCCTGGAAACGACCTCTGCTACAAGAATCTGGGCCGAGAGATGACCAAACCAGATGCCGTAGCGGCCTGCAGTCAGGAAACCCAGTTTCTCTACGAAGACCCTTTACTCACCGTCACATCAGATAGCGAGCAAAATTTTGTCAATTTCGAGATTTTCGGGAACCGAGGTATCAAAAAGAACCTTTGGTTAGGAGGATATCGCAAGGGTCCAAATAATTGGAAGTGGGACGACAACGCTCCGTTTGACTTTACCAAATGGAAGGACGAATCCCACAAACATGCCACTACACCAAAGTGTCTTCGAATGCTAGCAGAAGATCAGGATCCGCAAGATGTTTTAAATTTTAATTCGGCTGGTGTGTGGGAGGCCGTACCCTGCACGACCAAAAATCTGGTAATCTGCCAAAAACCCAAGGCCACTGAACCGCAGAAAAATAGTGCAGACCTTCAGAAAAAACTATCGAAATCGCGTAAAGATCTTGACAAAACAACCGCAGACCTTCAAAAACTTCAGACAGAGTATCAGCAAACCAAGATCCAGGCTGATCAGACAAAAGAGGACCTGCTTAAACTTCTGGGAAATTTTGGTCTTCTCTACAATGAAAGCCAGCAAACTGGTGTAACGCTTTTGGGTACAATCAAGCAAGTGAGTGCTGCGCAACTTGCTACAAAAAACGTGATAGACAACGATCTTCCTTTACTGAATGCTGGAATTTTGCTGAAGCTTAACGAAACTTCGACGGCTTTGCAAAAACAGATTGATCAAATAAAATCGAAGCTGTTAAGGATAGGCGGAAATGTTTCGGAAACATCAAAACATAGTGCGAAGCCAGGTAATCATAGTAAAAGTACAAAACATGGGCAAAACTCGGACGAAGCAGACAGTGATGAAGTCAAAAATGAGGATCAAACTTCAACAAAACAATTGGATGCTATCAAGAGTCAAATCGAAAATCTTGCAAAAGACCTGAAGAACAAGGCAGATTTAAGTGCAATCAAGCAATTAAACGATTCAAACAGTATCCTATTGTTGAAACTTAATGAAACTTCGGCCAATCTTCAGAAACAGATTGGAGAATTAAAATCGAAGCTCTCAAAGACGGAGAAAAATGTTTCAGAAACGTCCAAAAGCAGTGCAAAACCAGGTAATCATAGTAATAATGCAAAACATCACCAAAACTCGGATGAAGCAGACAGTGATGAGGACCGAGTTCCAACAAAACATTTAGATGCTATCAAGAGTCAAATCGAGAATCTTGCAAAAGATCTAAAGAACAAGGCAGATTTAAGTACTATTAAGCAATTAAACGGTTCAGACACCACCCTCTTGCTGAAACTTAACGAAGCATCAGTGAATCTTCAAAAACAGGTTGACGAAATCAAATCAAAACTTTTAAAGACCGAGGGAAAGGTTTCTGAAGCGTCAAAACCTAGCACGAAACCAGGTAATCATAGTAATACCGCGAAACATGGACAAACGTCTGATGAAGCAGACAGTGATGAAGTCCAAAAAGAGGACCGAGCTTCAACAAAACATTTGGATGGTATCAAGAGTCAAATCGAGAGTCTTGCAAAAAACCTGAAGAACAAGGCAGATTTAAATATCATCAAGCAACTAAACGATTCAGACAGTATCATATTGTTGAAACTTAACGAAACCTCGACCAATCTTCAAAAACAGGTTCACGAGGTTAATTCAAGTTTGCAAAAAACAGAATCTCTCCTTTTTGATCTAACTAGTGTCGTTTTAAAGCAAGCGAATGTTTCCGATACCCTGTTGAAGAATCTTTCACAGATTTACAGTGATACTGCAAAACTTAAACAAAATTTGGGCAATTTGAACACCACTGTTGATCGATCAACAACACAACAAAAGATTGATAAAATTAATGCGACTGATCAGCAAGATATTGCCAAATCTTCAAACAATAAAATTGAAACCCTAGTTGCTCAACTAAGTGATCAAGTCACGAAACTTCAGAAGGATTCTTCAGAAAACCTTAAAATATACCAGATCAAGTTGGACGAGGTTAAAGCAGAGGCCCAGGATTTCCGAAAACTGATCAATGAAACCAAAGATAGCAGCCGAGCTGTAACAAAAAATTTTGATGCTGCCCAGAGTCAAGCAGAGAACCCGAAATCAAGCCCGAATTCAGATTTAGCAAAGCAAATTAGTGATTTGAACAGCAGCCTGTTGCTGAATCTGTCACAGGTTTATAAAGATACTGCTTCAATTAAGCAACGTGTGGGCGATTTGTACAGCGCTGTTGAAGTATCAAAGGTAGATGTACAGCAGAAAATGAATACTGTTCAAGAAAATGTAACAAACCTGCAGGATAATACAAAATCTTTAAACAAAAAGCTTGAAATCTTGGTTACCGACTTAAAGGAACAAATCGCCACTATTCAAAGCAGCTCTTTTAGTAACCTCAAAAACTACCAGACCAAGTTGGAAGAGGTTACTACCGAGTCGAATAGTATTAAAAAGTCAGTTAAGGAAGCAAAAGATGACCTGCAAGCTTTCAAAAAAGATCTGGACGCTCTTAAGGATCAAACCGAAGATCATGCCAAGGACTTGAAAAACAAAGCGAATTTAGAAGCGTTAAAGCAAATAGAGGATTTAAACAATGGCCGGCAGCTGAAATCTAACGGCCGCTCGTTCGGTTACCCAAAACCCTCCGATGACAACAATCAGCTCAAGTTGGAAGAGTTGGAAAGCTTAATTCATGGTGCCAAGAAATCTATTCGAGAAATCAAAGATGACAATCGAGCTATGGCCAAAAGTCTGGACTCTGTTAAAGAACAAACGGAGAACCTTGCTCGGAACATAAGAACTAAGGCGGACGCCAATATTGTTGAAGAGGCTATAAAGAGCGTGAAGGATGATCAAGGAAGACTTGCCAAGGATCTTAACCATGTTTTAAAAGACAGCAATGAAATCGTTGAAGCCACAGTCAAACAAATGAGTGATGTGAAAGTTGCCATTAGAAACCTCCAAGATCAGGCAAAACAAAATGTAAACATTAATCCATTACTTAAATTTGATGAAGCCACGACCGGTTTTCATAGAGAAATTAACGAGATCAGTACTAGGTTGCTGAACACCGAGTCCCAGGTTCTTGAAATCAACAGTGTTGTTGCAAGACAGAATGAAGTATCCGAATTCTTGTTGAAGAATTTGTCCCTAGTTTATACTTTTACTGCAGCAAATACACAAAATTTGGAGGGTTTGAACACCGCGGTTCAAAAATTGGTATTGGATTCTCAACAAAATAGGGATACTGTCCAACCTAGTGCCAGTATCACAAGTGTCCCCGATACTGCAGGATCTTCGAACATCCAAACGCAAGCCTTGATTGCCGACTTGAGGAGTCAAATCACCAAAATCACTGATGAGCAAGGAAGAGTTTCAAAAGATCTAACCGACCTCAAAAGTTTATCCACCAAAACAATTGACAACTTGGCGAATCCTCAGCGGAAAGTGCCTGAAGAAAAAGGAGTTTCAGGTAACTTATTTAAACGAATTGGTCTACTTTGTGAAGTTTTTATAAAAAGGATACATTTGGAAAAAATTGTAACATTTCGGTGTAATTTGAATTATTTTTTTGAAACCATCCAGCAGCGATTCCAATCGGCTTTGTGTACATCCACTACCCGTTTCAACAGCACCCCGAAGACATCTGGCCGAACACCACGTGGAAAGATGTGAGCGGTCGGTACTCGGGCATGTTTTTTCGAGTTGCCGGGGGCAACGCCAACGGCTTTGGGCAAGTTCAGCCGGATTCTACCCGGCAAACATCTCGAATTGAATTTTCGAGTCAAAAAGGGGGTCGCCACTATCCAATATTGGCGGTGCCCAAGACGGGCATGAGTAACTGGGTAGGTATTGGACGTTATCACCAAGGCAACAACGAATTCAGCGAATACCTCCGATTTGAAACAACAAATACTGAAGTACGACCTCTAAATATGGCCGTAGTCGTGTATGTCCGAATACGTTGAACAGGATTTTATTCCACTATTCATTCTGAATATGCCTTAAAAATTCGAATGTTGTGTATCACTGAGTACCAAATGAGACCTTAATATACTAAACGTAATAAAGTTGTCCATGTTGTCGCTAGGTTCAAATCCAGCTTAAAAATTCCCAAAAATTCTGTAAAAATTCAACCAACACCTTTTTAATCAAATTTATTATGCTCTGCTGAGCATTTTTTTCCATCTTGTGAATCTTGAATTTCTAATTTTCATAAAAGCCTTGTAAATATTGATGGATGGTTAAAAGGCCAAAAAATCGATTTGTTGATCAAAAACACTTCCATAATGCAAATTTGTTCTTCGCCTAAACTTGGACTAACTTCTTAAGTAGATTCTGGAACAAAATGATATCCCTCAAAAAGCTAACCTTTTGGGTTTACACAATCTCCAAATTTTGTGGGTTTTTTCCTGTAAATTTTGAAATAAATCCGATAAACCGTAAAAGATTTTCCTGGACCTCTCCTTGGACAGTTCTTTCCCTGTTTTGGTGCTTGATCGCCATTTTGGTAAACCTGGACAGTTTATTTTGTTGGGACCAAGGTTGTGAGAATATAAACGCCAAGCTTTCGACCAACATTTTGAGCGTCGGCATGAACTACGGCCTGTTTCTCATTGACATTTTCTCCAGAATGGCGGCTATTTGGAACGCACATTCTGTGGCCAAAGTGCTGCAAAAATTTGAAAAAGTCCACCGTCTTCGAAAAAATCTCCATGGAAACCAAAATCATATTAACAGTTTTTCGAATACTTGCGCGGTTTTTTCAAAAAAGCGCGAAAAGTTGGTTTTGATCTTGCTGTACATTACAAACGCGGTCCTTTGGATAGTGGCTCTTTTGGCGATGTACTTAGTTTTTGAAATTTCAGCGCGTCGTTATGGTAACGGAAATATAGAGCGGGTGATTCTTTCATGGTCAATCCTCCAAAATTCCATCTTGATGACCATTTTTTGCTCAATGACTCTACCCGTGATTATGGCGCTACACTTGATGGAGACATTTGTCATGGCACATGCGCAGTGGTTGGATTTACTACAAAGAAATATTTTGGCGGATTTTTCGAGACAAAGCGCTGCGCCATTTTTAAAATGGCGCAAATGTACAAAGTGTAATATTGCGCGGTTTATCGCGGTGAGAGAGGCCTTCTCCGAATTTCCCAGGGCCTTTGGACTGTCCATCGCGGCCACTTTGCTGTACGCATCGATGATGACCACCCTGAAAATTTTTCACGTCGCGGTCAGGGCCATGACCACAAAGTTTGAATTGGCGGGCTCCAGTTTCAACAGCAACCTTTTCTTTTTTTCCAGCGGGCTGTTTGCCGTCCTTGCCGTTTTTCTTCTGGTGTTTGTGGGAGACTCTCTCAAAAATGTGGTAAATCAGTCCAAAATACTTTAAATCGCAAAAAAAGTTCAAATTAAAGAGAGAATGGTACCCTAACTTAATTTACCACAATTTTGGCAAGGCAGGTTGCTCTTAGTCGCCGAGAAATTGACCTGGCCTTGTTTCAAATAAGGGAAGCTGGAGCCACGAATTTTGGGTCTGGGATGAAAGAGGAA
Organism: Sminthurinus bimaculatus; assembly: GCA_034698285.1. Taxonomy (NCBI): domain Eukaryota; kingdom Metazoa; phylum Arthropoda; class Collembola; order Symphypleona; family Katiannidae; genus Sminthurinus; species Sminthurinus bimaculatus. The sequence goes on along the minus strand of JAQIVE010006019.1, from coordinate 2,862 downwards.
GCCTTGGTAAGAGATTTCCGATTCACTTTCCCGCAAAATCGTGTACAATTTTAATAAAAAACACTTTTATCATGCGCCGGAATTTTGGTAATGTTAATGTTATTCAAAATTTGTTTTTAATAATCTTTAGATGGGTAAAGCAAGTGATCTTTTGTTCGATTGGGGATGGACCTTAAGACCAGGAAACATGTTCGAAATTTCGGGCACGTTGCTACCGGGGGTAAACGGTTCTTATCTTACAATTTGAACCGAAAATTTTTAAATCCTAAAGATATTTTTTCTTTATTTAACCAAAATTTGTGTCTCCTCTGCAGATTCTCGGCCAGATGATAAACGCCCTAATTTTTCTCATTCAACTTCAACTTTCGGGGAACTAAATTTAAACAGCCGAAAATCGGCCTTAACTTTTTGTATCCACGCGTTAAAACAATTTTCAAAGAAAATTTTTGAAATTTGATACCTAATAAAAGTACAAAAATACAAAATATACCTACAACTTTTTTGGAAAAAACGTCTGTCACAAATTACAAGGAGCATCAATGTGTCAGATTAAATATTTGTTTGTCGTTCATGCTCGATTGGCTTGTCTGGGGTGTGGCTTTTGGAAAGGCTGATATGTAACGCCGAGCGGCAAAGACTTTGACGCCGCTTGACAATATTTTTGCCGAATCCACGCCTACAGTACTGCTAGGAAAATGATTCTGTAATTAAAAACATAATAAAATAATATTATACTTTCGTTTGAAATCTCATAAAAGTTTTTGTGGGCTTCGATGCAATTCTGATTTAATGCTGATGGCTGGAAGGGATGAGATTTTACCTACAATTAGTCAACCTCTCATCTCTCATCAAAGTTAATGGGGTTTTTGAAAAAAATCGTATCAAATCCTGGCAAAATCGCTTGCCTTTTGATGCATTAAAAATATATCCAAATAAATGCAAAAAAATGCAGTGCGCCGACTTGGATTTCGAGATAAGTTGGCATATTATGATTGCACCACTGCACGGAGCCATCGTGACGGAGCAAATTTTGCTGAATTTTATGCTGTCTATTTAAGCCGCGTGTATCAAAATCAAGTTAGTGCATGTTGATAAAGATAAAGATTTGTAAAAAATATCTGAGAGTGGCTATTCTCGCCCCATATCACGGTATACGGGAAATTATGCAGAATAATGCTAAATGTGCTGTGGCTCTAGTTTCTGGTTTCTGGCTGTTGTGATACTGATAGGAATTTTGGGATTGTCCTTTTCTTCCGGTTTTATCGACTTGACTGCGTAAGTATGTAACTCACCGTACAAAGTTTCCTTTTCTCTATTTTCCCTGCTCTTTGCATTGCATTTTGTATTTAGTACGAGGAGTTTTTACGTATGCATAAAATTTGATGTTTTTTCATCCCAAAGGTTGAAGTTTGGGTACAAGTAAAGGGAGGTAGTGTTTTATTAGGTTTTTGTTGCATTTTTAAAAGGAATGAGAAGAGGAAAAAAATTGGAGTTTTGATATTTTTTTGTGTACATTGACTGAGTTTTGGCGAAGCATGAAAAGATTTTTTGACGTTACCCGGCTCCCAACAATTCATATTGTGGTACCCGAAAGAAGTTTCACGGTTTTTCATTTCCCTCACAATATTGGAACTCTCATTCTCGCTCTTTACTCATTGTAGCATTTCGACGCCATTCATATCATCTGTTGGCGTGTTTGCATTCACGGGCTGAAAGAGAATACTTCTGTGCAAGCATTGTCCTCAACACCAGAGAAAATATCATGAGCGGCGTCGAAATATTACAGGACGATGAGACGTGTTTTGAGGGGAGGGAAGGAAGAAAAAGGGCAATTTCTTTGTGGTTCCACAGTAAGTCATCTTTTTTACATATTATTGCCATAGAAAACCTGTAATTGCAACTTTACAAGGATAACGAATAATGAAAATGTAAGTAGGATGATGTGATAAAAGCTAAACGGCGTCGAAACATGAATCGTGTGAAACAGTGATTCATACAAATGCCCCCAGTGAATTAAAATCTTGTCATGTTGTACTTGTATACAAATGTAATAAAATTTCACAAAGTTATTGAAGTTGGATGAAAATTTTATGATGATGCATCAATCTCTTAAAAAAATTTTTTTATGATTTTAGTGCATGCTGATGTGTTTGTGTGTATGTAAATAAACTCTTGCAACTTCCGCATCGTTTGCTCAAAATTTCCTAAAATACCAAGTGTCTGCAACCTTTTTCTTCCACGGAAGAATCTGGAGGTACTTATTACATAGGTAATTAACGCAGAGGGTATGCTTACAATTAGTCATAAAAAGTCTCTAAAGATCATGTAGAGACTTGATGGGGTTGTGTATTTTTCCCAATACCCCCTTTTCATTATGTATCTGTGTATCGTGTGATTATGTACGTACCTATTAATACCCAATTAATCTAATATTTTCCTATTTAAAAGCAGCTGCTTAGTTCACGGAACGTTCATTGTTTAAGGGGGGAGACAACTTCAATAGCAAATCTGTAGTGACATTCTGAGGCATCAGAGTACTCTGATGGCGCTTGCTATCTCTCTCTTCTCGCCCAGCTGAAGTACATAGGCAACTTTTCAGAGCGGCCGACTTCGCTGGCCGCGTGGCTTAGGGGTTAAGTCACTGGTCTCACACCACAGAGGTACAGAGATCGAGACTGGACGAGTCCGGTGTTTTATTTATGCCATTATATCATACTTTTGAAACATTTTGCGACTTTTTTGCATGTTTTTCTTTGTTGTATCGACAAAGAAAGTATAATGCCATATAATATACCAGGTCGCGCATGTTTACCCATACGGAAATTGAATCTCGGGGTCAAAGTTTCCAGACAAAACTTGAAA
>JAQIVE010006018.1:0-12073 GCA_034698285.1 Sminthurinus bimaculatus | reverse complement strand
AAACTGTCGGATGACTCGTTTCCTAAAAATCTGGAAAAAAACTTCGGCTTTGTTTGAAACCATTTTAGATGGAAAAAAATGGTCGGCTAAGGTTGTTCACCATTTTCAATGTTTCCTACCATTTTCGACGGTTTTTGAAATTTTCAACGATTTTTTAAAATTCCGACTTGTTTGAATTTTAGATTTTCTAAGTTTTGAACTATTCTTGACTATTTGCTAGATTTTGAATTATTTTCGATGTTTTCGAACATTTTCGACGTTTTAGACCGTTTTCGACGTGTTTGACCATTTTCGATGTTTTCGACTATTTTCGACGTTTCTGACCACTTGCTAGGTTTTTAACTGTTTTTGATCACACTCTCGACGTTTTCGACAAGTATTTAGCAGTACTTTAGTCCGACCTTAACTTGATCGACGGTCCACAAATAGGCTTTGCTCCAAAAACTGCTGTTGACTTGGGACAATAGCTAGTTTTTTCTCTGCGAAGCAAGTTTACATTCTTGCATGCATGTTCGTATTTTTCTTTGAAATATCAAAAATATAATCGGGAATCTTAAATACTCTCTAAACTGGGGTTTGTGTCGATCTTTAAACGCAGAATGAGCTTTCCACTGACGGCCCACTGGTTCCTTCCATGGTCAGTTCGTTCCTTCGCTTTGTCCAGCCAGAGCTATGTCAAGTTTACAAGCACAACCAGAGTCTCTGTTCCAACACGCTTGCCCTAATATTTGGTGCGGATGAGAATGAACTTATCGGGAAAAAAGTGATATCCCGGATCTTTAGTCACATGCCTCAAACGACGTCCATCAAGACATTCGTCCATTTACTCCAGCTGTTTGAACTGGATCAGTTCCGCCAGTTTGACTACGGCGAGGTCAAAAACTGGAAGCATTACAATCAGACTGCTCCCCCAAAGTACAAATTATACCTCGCCGAAGTTTATTCATTCAATTATTATGGGGAGAGTGACTTGTTTCTTAATCTAAAGGTATGCATGTATGTACACTTATATAGTTAGTATTCTAATTGCTAAAGGTATTAATTTCATGATATTTACAAACGTCGTTAAAGCAGGTAGTAGATACGGATTTTATCATTTTGATACGAATTTTTAAATGCAAGGATGCGGAGCAAACCGTTGCGGATCTGGGCCGACGGGGTAAGGGAGGCATTGAAGTTATGGAATGTGACCTGACATCCCTTCTTTTTTCGGAGCAGTTTACCATATTGAATGGATTATTTAGTTATTATTTCCTGGTTTTCAAGAGACCATTTAATGATACAGACCCCAATGAAATGACAATAGAGCCTAAGTCACTATGCAAATGTCAAAGTCAGTGCCTGCCCCGGCAGGGGCTTTATTCAGATTAAACTAAACCTAGTATTCCAGCTTTCAACAATTCTTGGTCCAATCCACAACTGAACAATTATTGAATAAAATATTTAAACTTTGGTTGATATTGTAGCAAAATAACTTTTTGACTTTGTCTTTTTACATGTTCATCTCATTACAGAATATTTTATTCACAAGTTTTTACTAAAATTAATTTGTTACATGTTTGATTATAGGCTGAATTTGTTTTTAACACCAACTTACCTATTTAAGTCAATGCAATGCTTCGGTTTGTAAATAAACAATTTAATTTATTTAGATTTTTTCTATACATTCTGTCAATTTGGCGGCAACTTGGGTATATAGGGAGTACATCTACAATGACGTTTGCAGTCGTAGTCTGTCACAACTGACAACCATTTCAAAGTGTCACAAATGCAATATCGATGATTAGGGCTGCTACAACCAAAATTGGAACACGGCCCAGAACATTCGGCGTTCCCCTGGAAATGGTGAATTAACTGGTTTAATAAAATTCCCGGATGGTTAATGTTTTCAAACTTAAATTTTTTACCACGTGACTTATCTCACCTGAGCTGCATTGACTGGAACAACATGATCTGCTGAATAGACTGACCTACAGGAATCGGGTAACTTCTGTTTATTGAAAATCTCCGATCCCAAAATAAATCCTGGTTGGTAAAAACAAATGATTAGCACAATTGACGAATGCTTAAAAGTGAACATGACAGCCCTGCTGTTGTATCAGCCAGAACAAGAACACCGAACCATTAAATTCCACTTGCGTTCAAACATTCGATCAATCCAAATCAGTAGAGCATATTGTTTCCATTGAAAATCCATTCAGCCTGTTGTGCAATGTCCATGAGTATTTGTATGATTTGTATGTGCAAAAAAGATATCAAAGCTATTAAGGTAGCCCGACAATTATGTGGAACGTCGGCACATGTGGTGGAAAACAAATGTAATTAAATTAATTTTATTACGGATAATGAGGCAATTTCTAGGCAATGTCAAGTGCGTCAGCGTAAGAATTAATCGGTTCCTGACAGCGACGTCCGATTACATAGCGACTACTATACCCCAACTCAATTGACATTGTTACAACAGGCAATCTGTTAATTACTTTTACCATCCAGTAGACCAATCGAAGCATATAAATTCATTGCTACATAAAAATTTTAAAAATGAGCGGTGTCCGTCTCCTTTTATTTGCAACGATCGTCCTTGCACACCGAGTAGCGAAACTAAATGGCGAAAAAGATGATGACGGAAAACTGTCTGAAATATTTGGAAAGCTGAAGCAGGTTTCACAATCCCAGAAGAAAATTCGCCCTTCATTCAACCTTCGTTGGAAGGCCAAGGCTTATAATGCAGTTATTGGAGTGCCGGGGCGGGAAGATCGGCATACCAGCATTATTGGATCTATTTTCCGTGTAGACAGCTCCACAAATGACGACTATGGAACTTCAGACGAGGACCCTAAAATCCGACAAAATGTGGTAAAACAACAGTAACAGTAAAAGTTATTGTTCAAGCATGTTAAATTGATGCTAAAAAGCTGCGTTTTATTTTGTAATTTTAGTCGGAGTTAATTCGACAAGCTAATCCAAACTTTAGGACAGAAGTCCACAACGTACCGACCAAAGACGGCTACATACTGACCATCTTCCGAATCACAAATGCAGTCTGTGGGACGCGGTCAGCCCCGCCTACCTTTTTTCAACATGGATTTTTGGGTAGCTAGAATATTTGGAATATTTACACATTCAACTAGTAATTTGGGGCTATCTGCAGAATAATGCACCTGATTTTTTTCTTTAGGCTCCGCAGCGGACTGGCTTCTTTTGGATCCTGAATATGACTTCCGTATGATAAATTTCATTTTACCATTGTGAATATTCGCAAAAGTGATTGTTTTAAGTTAAAGTAAGCGTGAATGGGCTTATGAGCGAAGTACAACGGAGTAAAGTTTTAATTTTTTGTTTTTAGCATTCATCATGGCAAAAGAGGGCTTTGACGTTTGGCTAGGTTACAAAATGTTTACACTACGTAGCTGTTGCACTAGCTGATAAACTTTTCTGCGATACTTTTTGCTACGTGTTTTTATTGATTTAAAATTTGGATGTTATTGTCTTTAACCTTCATTTATTCTCCATTTTCTGAGAGCGTACATAGATATGACGTAATTTCTACCAAGTATGAATAAACCTTGTTTTTAAACAGGCAACTCCAGAGGTAAGTTTTTGTGCTGATACAAAATTGACGTTCATAATAAACCATAAAACAAACTTTTTTCAGTTTTGGGTTTTCTGATGATTTTGCAGGAAATCAGTACTCTGACAAGCACATGAAATACACCAGCAAGAACCCTAAATATTGGGACTTTTCATTTCATGAAATGGGTATGAAAAGCACAAGAAAATTGTCGTATACCATTTCAAGCCACATTTAACAAAATTATGGAACAAAAAATGTTTGATTCTTGGAGTACGGTGGAGCTTCGATTATCGGGCCGAATTCGTATACTTCCTCTCTGCTAGATCTCTCTGGCATTCAATTCTCAAGCGCATTCAGATAATCGAGCAGTATTTATTAATTCAGATAATCGAGATTCTATTGCACTTTTCTGCTCATAAAAAATTCCGTGGGCTACATTGCATGTGTATGAGCCTCGTTTTTCTCTTTGATTGCAGGTGTGTACGATTTGCCTGCCGTGAGTGGATCTTTATTTTTCTAGCTAGACAAAGTTACTCTATTTTACTGTCAGAGAAAGTTTAGGGAATTGTATAGTGTATGTAAAGTCCGTGAACTTGTAAATACATTTTAGCCGTTTTACTTTAATTATTTTGAATTTTGGGACAACTTGCTTTGATCACAGGTTTTTGGTGAGTACGTTCAAATTTTTCAAATACATCAAGCAAAATACATGTTTGCAGTAGGGTTCATTTCGAAGTTCCTCACCAAAACTCACCTTGACTGCATTTTTGTACTCTATTAACAGACTATATTTTGAACAACACCAAAAAAGCAGAGCTTAACTATGGTAATATGTTAAAACATCGCCTTTTTTACTTGTTTCATTTGTAAACAAGCTTTAATTAATACTTATTCAGGTATTTTTTCGTATTTACTGCTAACAGTTGGCTACGAGCTTGGCACAACCATGTAAATCATCTCTTCAAGTTAAAACTGTTCTTCTCTGTGGAACGCAAAAACCGTTGGATTGAAACTGAAAACGAAATAATGTCGAAAAATTTGAAATACATTCAGTGCTATTTAAATACAACAAACAAAACATTTTTATGCAGGTTTTACGCCTGCCTTTCCAGTCTGCCGGACAAGTACAACACAAAAATTAGAACTATGATTGGCCTTGGTCCGACAGCCTACATGTCTCGTTCGCAGTCACCCCTTCAATTCCTGAAATACTTTGGCCTGCTTTACGTTGGTTTAGTTTGTGATAAAACTATTTACTTTTGTTTACAAGTTGAGCTATGTATACGAGTTTTCAGTAACGCCATGACTTTTAACGACAACAGTTCATTGACGGCAAGAACGGACGGACCTTTGATCCCCTCGACGGTCAGCTCATTTCTTCGTTTCATCCAGCCAAAGCTGTGTGATGTATACAAACATGGTCGTAGTTTCTGCTCGGACGCGCTGGCTCTGATTTTTGGCGCGGATCAAGATGACGCCATCGGAGAAAAGGTGATCCCCCAGATTTTTGGCCACATGCCTCAAACCACGTCAATCAAGACATTTATCCATTTTCTCCAACTGTTACAATCCGACCAATTCCGCGAGTTTGACTATGGAACCGCCAAAAACATGCTCATTTATGGTCAGCCCGTCCCGCCAAACTACAATCTTTTTCTCATACAAACTCGGACAGTAAATTTTTATGGTCAACGGGATCTGTTTCTTGACGAAAAGGTACTACATGCAGTTCAAAGCTTTAATTTTCAACATTGGTGTGAAACGGCACCAGTCCTTATATAAGAATCTTATCAAATTGTAAACCGTTCATAAAATTGATGAAAATTGACAAGATTGACAATTTTTGATGAGATTTTTATGGTATTTCATCTAAATCTTGTCGAAATTGTTAATATTTATGACCAACGTGGTGTCGCAATTTTATGAAATTTTTTATTAGACCTTTTTCTAAAGAAAGGTTTTTGAAGAATAAAGAGTGTTATTATGATTCTTTTGGGAATCTTTCAGGACGCGGGGCGGACTGTTGACGAGCTTGGAACTGCAGCCTTCAAATATAACGTTGAAATGATGGAATTCGACCACTCGTCTCTACTTTTCTCTGAGTACTTTAGCATCGCCCATGGATTCAATATTCTGACATACCTGCTTTGCAAAAGTTTCGATCAAAATGGTAGGTGCATTGTAGACCGAATCAGTACGAAAGCAACATGTAGCTGCCCGGGTGAATGCATGACTCTAGACCCCGACCAATCTAGCTATTTTTCTGTGCCGGATTTATCAAATAAAAGTTCTTTACTTCAATACATCCACCACTAACAAACAAGAAAAAAAAATTAAATTCAAAGTTTTACTTTTAATCAAGAACCAGATTTCTGCGAGGGTTGTTTTAGAAAAGTAAAATTGTTAAGAAAATGATCATCCCGTAATTTTTTATTGCACATAACAATGCTCAACATAAGTTCAAAAGAAAGGTTTCCATTAATTCACACAGTCGCAGTTGTCTCGGCATATCCTGGTGTAGTTACTGGAGCTTCCCAGTCGAACGATGCAAACACAATAGCGATAATCGTCTGGACAACGCAAAAACTGGCATACGTCTGGGCATTGGGGACCTGCCTAAAGAATTTATAAAACATTTAGACTGAATTTTCAAACATTTCAACGATATTCTAGATGGCTTTCAACAAATCCTCAAAATCTTGTCAATTTTGATCAACTTTTGATGAAATATCATCAAAATCTAATCAAAAATTGTCAAATCTCATCGAATTTTTATGAAATTTCGTGAGATGGTTTTCTAAGGGTGATAAAATCCTAGATAATCTAAACCCGAAATCGAAATTTGTTTTACCGGATTTTTATCAGTATAAGTGCCCAAGTTGAAGTCTGTACGTCCGCAAAACTGATCTTGGTTACTGTCCTGCTGACCATGACACAGAATGACAAAGAATAAAATAATTGCCACAAAAGAGTCAAGTAAAAATGAATTCATGCCAAAATGCTTGCAAACTTGTTTATAATTTAAGCCAAAGTTCATCTTCAATTTTTAGAACTTTGTTTGAATAAAGGTTAAAGCAATTTACGTGATTTGTCTTGAAAATGCGACAAACAAGGTGATAAAATTTACCATGGCTGAATATTTATTAATGGCCTCATTATTGAGATGAGAACATAAAAATTGTCCAATTTGCCATTAATCGTGCTTTCACCTCGGCAATAAATGTCTGTGAATTAATTAAGCTATGCATTCCGTGTACTTTTCGAAACATTTTTTCATCTCTCTATACATTAGCAGTTTGTTCTCAATGCTCTCGTTTTCTTCCAACCAACCCTGTTTAGACAATCGACAATACAGCACGAGATGGAGCAAGGCGCCAAATTTAGAATACGACAACCAATTGTAGCCATCATTTTGTTTGTATTATTGACGTTAGTTACTGAAAGTGTGCAGGAGGAAGATGATGGAAGTTATCTACGGAGTATCAACACAAAAAGACAAAACTACAATAACAACAAAGGTCTTTTGCAAAGCCAGTACCCGCTCACAATCCTGATCAGTAAACCCTATTACAAGACGGGGAGGAAAGCAGGGCTAAGCCAGAAGCAGCACATCAAGCTCAATGCTGTAAAAGTCAACAAAACTGGTCATTTTTTATGCTTTCAAATATATTGTAGCTTGATTGTGGTTTACTCCTATTTCAGAGTGAAAAGATTATCGCAAATGGGTACACGCTAAAGGAGCATACAGTGAAGACGAGCGACGGCTACCTGCTCACCCTCTTTCGAATGCAAAATCCAAACTGTACACTGAACAGTAGCAGGGCGCCAATTTTATTCATGCATGGAGTTTTGGACAGTGCGGATACTTGGCTTGTTCTCGATGTTGAAGATGGAGCGCGTGATAATTTTTTTTTACAATAAATAGATAATGCAGTTCTTTGTCTTATTATACATAGTACATTGTACATACTTAGTGGAAATGTTTCCAAGTTTTTTATTTTTAGCGTACAAGGCGGCCAATGAACGTTACGACGTGTGGTTAGGTTTGCCTTTACAACATTAATGTACTGTAGTTTACATTTTTTAAGGACACATTTAGTTCATGAATACAATTTTTATATCTTAGTACTGTCGGTTTGTAAGTTAGCTGAAAGTTGATACCGCGGCGTCAGTCAGTATTTTTGAAAGCTTCAACACTGTAATTTTTTAATTTTTTAATGATTTGAGACCGCCAGATTTTGAATTTGAGCGATACCACATGTCCGGTCAAAATAAATTTCATCAAACCCCAATAAACCAAAACCCAGGCAGTTCAGAAATTTCCGGACACATTCAGAAATTTGCCTTCTGTATGAGCTAGATGATATCATATGGTATCAAAAATACTAAAAAGGAGCTAAAATCAAAACTTCGACAGGAAAAACGTAAATTTTAGAAAATCCGGACATTTCCGATCAAAGGGAATGCAAAGGTCCTGAAATGATTGAAAATGGTCAAAATTCATATCTGCGACACAGAAACCGACGTTCCGGAGATGTCCGGATATTCTGAATTTGTTTCACAGATATGATTTTTGGAGAATCGATTTCTGGATTTGTAATGAAACAAATCATAAAATTGTCCGGTTTTCGCTGTTGTTTTTGGTTTTTGAAATTTATTTTGACCGGGTATTTGGTTTTAGTACCATTAAAATTCAAAATGCGGTGTATTGCTGTTTTACGTGGCCCGACCTTAAAAATTCGAATCAATTAAGCTTACAGAAATCCTGACTGACATCGCGAAGTAAGCCAACAGTTCAACGAACTGGCAGTATCAACATGCAAATTAATGTTATATTATTTGTCTCTATGTACCTTTTACGATTTGGAACCTGCTGTAGGAAATGCCCGCGGTATAAATTAAAACTTTTCCGTACTTTTATTGTGACTCAAAATCAGTTTAGGATTTGTAAAATGTTTTAATGTCATGTGCAGACCATATTCCTGATTGACTTTTAGGAAATCACTACTCAAACAAGCACAAAACGCTGTCTCAGAAGGACCCAAAATATTGGGATTTTAGGTGATGTCGAAGAATAATTTTAACTACTTGCTGTGTAGTTTATTTAGTAGACATAAATGTATCTAAAAAGTTTAAGCACTGTTCATAAGGAATTAAAATGTTTGACTTTTATTTGTGGTTTTGAAGGACAGCTGGCACGAAATGGGAACCAGAGGTACACAATACGTTATGTTTATTGAATTTTGCATTTTCATTTGATGCCAAGGTTAACTGGAAGTTGAAAAAGAATCGACCTTTTTATAATTTGGAATATGGAACTGGGTGACCAAGACTAACTTTTGGATTCTCTAGACTTACCCGCCATGTGAGTTAAACTTCGTAGTAAAAATAAAACAACAACAAATGTTTTTTGTGTTCTAAAAAGAATTTTCGCTACCTACTTTTTGTCATAAAATGATTGAAAATAATGTTTTATTTTTGTCTAATATTTTTTAACTTAAAGTTCCTAAAGTACTAATATTCGTATTCTCGACAGGTTTACCTACATTCTGAATACAACTGCTCGTGAGAAAACCAACAAAAGACAAACCATCAACTATGTCGGCCACTCTATGGGCACCACAATGTAACTATTTTTTATCGATGGCTTAATAATACAGATGGTAGAAAATTCGCTAAAATACTGGCACCAAGTTATCATGCCCGAAAAATTCTTCGTCCTCTTTTAGGTTCTATGTATGTTTAAGCTCGTTGCCAGCGTGGAACGAAAAAATTGACCTCTTTGTCGCCCTGCCACCTTCCGCATTTCTTTCCAGCACCACGTCGCCGTTGGCCGCCCTTAAACCCTACGAGAAACTCTATGTTAGCCAAAAATTGATCCTGTTCACTGTTCACGAAATTAGAACAAAAATTTGACTTTTTTTCTTAAAGCAGATATTTTTGTTTACAGAACACTGTTTTAACGGATGGGCCCTTTCTAATGTCCGAAATTAACCACCTGCTGTCCAAAATAGCTGTTCCACTTTGCCAGTTCAACTTTTCCATCGGCGTCCTCCATAACGAGAGCATCTGTAACGCTCTGGTTTATTTTGGTCAGGGCATTAGTCAAAAAGACACCAACGGCACGATCCTCCAGCGGGTTCTGGGCCACTTTCCCAGTACCACATCCAAGAAACTGATCGCCCATTTTCTCCAGCTTGTTGGCCAGGAGAGGTTCACCCAGTTTGATTATGGAAGTCCCTTGAAAAATTTTAAAAGATACGGCCAAACTTTTCCGCCATCGTACAATTTGTTCAATGTGGACGTGGCCAGTGTCAGCTACTACGGTCAGCGGGATCTCTTAATCGACCACCAGGATTCCGAGGAAAATCTCCGGCAGCTGGGTTTTTATAATTCAAAATTTAACATTTTGGTCATGGACTACAGTCATTTGGACTTTGTTTGGGGGAACACGGCCGTTGTGGGAATTACAAGTAGGTTTCTGAAGGCCATGGACAACTTTTACAAACCTCAGCCAAGGCCATCCAACAACCAAACTGGGCAAGAGATACTACCCGGACTCGAGGCTCCTAAAATATACAGGAAAAATTTTACCAGCTTGAGAAGCTGCACCTGTGACTGTGACGGGGATACTTGCTATGAGAACAACGATGATCCGGACATGGATCAGATTCGCCAAACCGTTTACGGTAGGGGTGACGATGGAAACTATGATTATATCTTTTAACGTGGTTGTTTAATTTTAGTAGTGGTCATCTTTTGAGTTTAAAAAAAAAAAAATAAATAGGAAAATGTTTTGTTAATGAAGGAAATATTGCACTTGCGGAACCATCAAAAAACTGGACCAATGAAAAATTAGCATGTAAAATTAAGTTAAAATGATGGCTTTATTTCATGAACTTAGATATTAAAAAATCTCTACAAAAAACGTATCTACCGTCCTTATCCAGCCGATAAAATGACTCATTGTCAGCAATAATAATTTTATCACCCATGCACAAGGCTCCGATTTGATCTCCATCTCCTTCATGAGCTAGAAGTTGGACATGGCGCCACTTTCATCTTGAATCACGGTAAAGGCCAACATTTTCTCCTCTTTTGAACCCTCATCTGAATTTATTCGACAGTAAAGAATGGGTTCCACAATTTCATAGCAGCCCACGATATTCGATCGATAGACCTTATGTTCCCCCTAAATAGTCTCCCGGGTAAACGTGGCAAGTCCGAAAGGTTGCTGAGCTGAATTGACTATGTTGCTACTGATGATGACAATGACCCCATCGTAGCCTCACTGTGAGCAGCTTTGAAGAAATCCTCCGAAATTTTGTAATCACTTCAGCACGCCGTGCCCCCCTCAATTTTAAAGGGACGGAGGAGGTCAAAAATAGAAAAGAGGAATCAATTAGACTCTCAATGTCGGATTTCTCCGATTTTCTCTCCTCCCCCTCTAAATCCGACGTCAAACTTTGATCTTACATTTTTTTGACCACAGCTTTCAATCCACGAACTTTATGTTGAATAATCCGTTTGACCGGGAAATCATGAGGAAATTCGACTTTCCATGGAAGATCCTGCTCGGCCGCCTTCCCTTGGGTAAAATGGGGCAGAACTTTATCCAAGATATCCTCTGCTTGTTCAGAACTCAAAACTGGTCCCGAACTTTGACCTTGACCTTTAAACTTCATTTTTTCCAGGTAGAGTGTGCAGAGGGCGAGTTGATAGTGAGCTTCGGTCCGCCTGGACAGATAGATCCTTTGGAGAGATAGATAGGAATTTTTGAAAAATGCTAATGGCCTCCTTGACTTTCGTGCGATTAGCTGATGCTGAATTGGCTCCTCTGGTCAAGCCCGCGGATTTGCAGCAGAGGGTCTGAACAAAGAGAAGGTCACAATTAAAGTTCAGACCATTAGAGTGAAAAAAGGGTGTGGGTTCTTCAAATCTTTTAAGCCGTCTGCAATGTATCCAGCTGCCTCCTCAAACTTCTTGTGGGAGCCTTGGTCTGTACCTCGAAAATGTTTTTTTAGGGGCACAAAATCTCTTCATATGAAGTATATAAATGGTGAACGGCTGATTATACACAGGATCTTTCAACACGGCTGATTCTACACGCCGTTTTCAACACACGGATCATTCTACACGATTTATTCTACACAAGGACGATTCTACACATGAAGTTTTCAACACGCGGATGATTTAACACAGTAGCATAAGGTTTATCCATTTCCATTAGTTGTAGCCCAGTATTTTCCGAAATGTCAGTAGGAAAAACTCAGTTTTTTGGTGAGTACCCTTTGTAAAAAATCTTATCAAATCTCAGTCTCAATCTCCTAGGAAACTTGATTCCACTATAATAATATTGAGAATGGACTTTGACTGAATACTAAAATGCTGGGACTGGACTGGAGTTTGGAAATTTTGATCAACACTGTCTAGTTTTCTAATAACTGGGAAGATAAATGTCATTAAGTTGTACATATCCTGGGAAAAGGAAAGTTTTAC
>JAQIVE010006017.1:0-12074 GCA_034698285.1 Sminthurinus bimaculatus | reverse complement strand
CACACGAACGGGGACGTCGCCTCCAAAAAGTGCCTCATATAAAGTGTATACAAGTTGTACATTGTACATTGTAGAGTACTTTGTTTCATTTTGTTGCCGAAATTATTGGCGAACCGGGTTCGCGAAAATCGACCAGTTTTACATGCACGATTTTTTATCTGTACTATTTCCATTCTAGCTCTTTCCAAATAATTTGAATTTGCAGTGTAGTTATATTTTATTACAATGTGAATCATGTAAAAAAAGTTAAATGATTTTGTTGTATTTTTTGTTCTTTGCATTATAGACCCAGCCTTTCCTATGGTATTTTTATTCGGCCCTTCCTCGAGCTATGGCCTCGTCTTTCTTTCTCCTTCCATATGGACTCTGGATAAATCCACGAGTTCGACTAGTTTTCCATCCTTGCTTCCTCTTTGTACTCCTATTTAGTTTTTTACCACACAAGGAAATTCGGTTTATATTTTATGCCCTTCCAATTTTCAACTTGGCCGTAGCCTCCGCTTGTGACCGAATCTGGTCGAATCGAGGCAAGAGTTTTTTCCACGCCCTCTTCGCGGTGGGCATCATTTTTCATATTGTTGTGAATGCAGTCACGTCCACGGGGATGCTAGTGGTCTCTAGTAAAAATTATCCAGGGGGAAATGCCCTCCTCAAACTTGAAACGATGGAGTCTTCGGCCGCCAATGTAAACATTCACATTGATGTTTACTCGGCACAGACGGGAGTTTCAAGATTTTTAGAAGTTTATCCCAATTGGAAGTAAGTCTACACAATAAATTAACATAATATGCATAATGCATTTGATTTACAATTATATAAAATCATGGTTTTAATTGATTACTATTGTTTCATCGTGTCATCGCAGTTTTGAAATAATATTATTATGTTGTTTTCGTTTTTATAGATTTAACAAGTCTGAAACTTTAAAGCCTGATTCAGAAGAAATGATGGCCTTCACTCACCTAGTCATTGGGGCTGAAAATGTAGATCTTCAATATTTATATTTCAAGTCTCATGAAGTTATTCTCTCAATGGAAGGCTATACTGGGATTGACTTGAATATTAACCGACTACCAGTTGTCAAAATCAAAAGTGAACCACGAGTTCTCGTCCTGAGAAAATTGGCAAAGGCCAAAACATTATAATTATAAATTATTTTATTGTTTTAATGTTGTTCTAAAAACACAGCATCACAGCTGCCGATAGGCTAAAATACCTAATACCTATTATGGTGAATGTGCTGTAATTTATGCTAATTTGATGTTTGTTGTATAAAAGGAGTAAAATTTTGTTATTTTTTGTGTTGTAAATATTCAGCCTTTCTAATGCAATCTATTTCCACATTGTCAATTATCAATCATTAAGAATAATCTTAGCTAAAAGTTAAGGGACTTTGCCAGAATCTCAATTCGGAGTTCCAGTTAATGTGTTCCAGACAAGCTAGATGGAGGAAACGGTTCAATTTGGAGGATGAAACTAAACCAAAATACATAGTGTATACAAGTGAGGATTTATGAAACGGTCCAATGCCGTCTTCTTTTTTTAATCTCATTTTCAAACCGTTGAAAAATTTTGATGTTTCAATTGGCGACTATAAATTGTTGTAAACATTGTGTAATATCTTTTAACCGCCTCCTTTTCTTGGTAGAATAATATTTTCGAGTTTTTGTTTCAATATAGCATTTTCCTCTTTGAGAGCTGCATATTGGTTGGCATGTTTGGCCTTGATTGTCTCATACCGTATAATATTTTTCCTATCAATTCCCGAGTAAATCCTCTGAAGTTTGGCCAAACACGATTTTTTCTTTTCGATTTTGGCAAAAGTACTCTCAATTTTAGCCTCCATCTCGGCCTTGGTGGTCTCGGCGAGGAGCGCCTTCCGAATGGCACAAGCTGTACTGCTAGCAAACAGATTTTTATACTCTTGGATCGTATGATTCATCTCATTTCGTATGCGGACGAGGAGGATTCCCCGCTCTATACAGGTTATCGTCACCTGTCGAATGAGCTCGTCAAAAAGCTGAGAATATAGTTTTTCCCTTATGGGACAAAGTCCCGTTTCTCGTGCTCGCATTTGTTTCAAGTAGGTGTCGAGTTTGGTTTGGAGGTTTCGAAGGTCCTGACGAGTTCCTGGCATGTTGGACACCAGTTTCCTCCATGTCCTCCGGCTCTCCGTCCACTGGATGGGAGGTAAAATGGAGTTGAGGATTTTCTGCATCTCCTCTCGTGAAACAGTCCCATCTGGATTTCGAGGAGTGCAGATTATACTTCTGATAAAGGCATTTTCTCCCTTCCGCACGGCATTTGCATCCTCCTCAATCTCCTTGCCCATCACCGACTTTTGCCTGCCCACTTCCTGTTTGACTTTTGGGTTCGAGTCGACCGGAAGGTCAGGCCCCCCTCCTCCGCCATGAGGCCAGCTGTCTGATTGGCTACTGGCAGCCTCTTCTGGTGAAATTTCAAATGCAGTGCCATACTAAATTTGGATTTTGGAATGAAGCAAAAACAAGATTATATCAAGTCGTCAATGCTTCACATTTATTTCCCCTAGATTAAAATTTTCATTTTGATGAAATTGTGATGTAACTTACTTTAACCAAAGACTCAAACGTGGGTTCGTTGTAGTCTCGCTTTGCCAATATTCGAGACGTCATTATGAACACTTTTTCTAAATTTTCAAACAGCTACTCCAGTTATTACAGCTTCAAGCTTCATAATAATCATGATAATAGAGCCTATACCAGATATAAGGTGCGCTATAACCTACCGTATATATTTATGGTACATTACAGATTACAGTATAAAAAGTAGATTTCCGAAGACATGACTTTTGATTTACGGCTATCTATCCATGACATTTCGAATGAATTCGAAATGGAATTTTCTTTGTATTTTGTTCCCCATAGTTTTTGATAAAAATGGACAAGGGAATCGAAGCCTTGTATTTGTCTTGTAATTTCCCACAATGTACAATAAGAAGCAATTATAACGGGACCCTCGGTAAAAACTTTGTGTAAAAATAGTATTGTATGTACTGTAAAAAACTAAATTATTTCGTTGAAAAGCTTCCGGGACTTTGATCATTTTTATCCAAAATATTACTGAGAATGTTTCCTACCAAAAATTTTACTACGACGACACTCGATGGTCTCTCCACTTTAAAGGTTTAACACCAATAATATATCTCACGGATCGAAGAGCCAGTCATTATTCATCTTTGAAACCCCCGTACAAAAATTATAACCTTCACATTTATTTAATGCACGCTTTACTTGTTGATTTTCAAAACGTATAATTTCCTCACATCATGCAAAATGCAAAATAAACTTGGTGCAGGATGGTTCGAATTCACGTTTAGCATTTAAGTGCTTTTACGAGGAAAGTTTACATAAGTATGTGTACACGAAAATAAGTATCATACATGAATACATGCGTGATTTTTTTATGGGAAAATCTTAAAAACCTGAACAGTGAACATGCATCGGACTTACAAGTTCCTGAAGAAAACACGGTACGTAATATCATTATTAGTATAGGGTATAGGTAACAAAAGTGATAACCACAAAAATTTGATGATGCGCAAATCGTCAAATCACGAACTCTTCAATTTGTGGATCAAGAACTTCGTTTAAAAATTCAGTAGGTATAGTTGGATGCCAACTAATAATCTGGACGATGGATATCACGATTACGTTTTATTCAAGGAAGCAAAATAAGTAACGAGAAAATTTTAATATTGCTTGTGCAAAAATGCACCATGTACAAACTACGAGTGCTTTTTCACACTGTAATTTTTTATTTTTCTCTCCTCGCCAGTCAGTGGTTTTATTATTGTAGATTAAAGTTGTAGCCAATACATTGAAAGAAGAACCTGCCAAGAATCTAATATACAAGATGAACAAATATGCCTATATGTAATTGAAGGGAGAGAAACCTTCTCTGAAGTGAAATAAACTGAAACGGTACGCAGTACTCAAGCCGCAAACGAGAAAAGTAGGAAGCGAAGAAAGCAACAGGCGTAATATTGCCCTTAAATTTCAAAACTGCAGTTTGTTTTGATTTTAAAATTTTGCTTTTGGCCATGCATCAAAAGATAATTTGAGCAATGATGATCAAATCGATACTTACTTTATTCCTATGATGTTTGCATCCACATATGTAGGTAATTGATTTTGAATTCAGCACAACAAAGTAAAGTACAGCCGGGAGGATGATGGATGGACGGACAAAGGGTTTTATTTTCTCTTTTCTATGCATTTACCAACAACGAAAACCCTAAAATTGAAATTATCTATCATGGATTTTGAATTTGGAAATTATTTTATACATACATATGTATTTTTAGAAGCCTGCATGCTTCCTGCCTTATTACAGAATTTAAATATCATTAAGGGGAAAATTCTGAAAAGCAACGTTCAAATGGACGAGAAATGGAAAATGGAGAAAAGACTTGAGTTGTAAAGGTTGAATTTGGTTGGGAATTTGAATGATTGTCGCCCAAAGAAACAAAACGAAGAACAATCGTAGTTTTACAAAAAGTTACAGATACATTATACAAGTGCACAAATTTCTTTGAACATCACAAAGTACTGCAGCAAAAACGTCCTCAGCTATGACCCCGTATATGTACATAGTATTTATAATATGTTGTATCATGGACAATGATGGTGATGATAATGATGGAGACAAAGCTCTCTTTGTATGCATGTAGTTACACATACATAGAATCTCTTCTGTAATTATGTATTACGTATTATGATGGTGAGGATGAGACTACCAAACTTTTACCATCATCATTATCATTAACAAGGAGGATTATTACTTTCTCATTCATTCTCATGTATGTAATTTCCATATTATTCCATCCATGGTTTATTAATCCTGACTCTCCTCTCCTGGCTGGAGGAAAAGGGAAAAGGAATGCAAGTCAAACTGATACATGTATGTTGTATGTAATTTTGATGCATGAAAATGTTGTTTTGAATAACAATCATAATATTGAGTGAAGAGGTAAGTAACAGTACATTTGATTTAGATAAATTCCTCATTGTTTGTATGGAATGCTCTGGCCTGGCACTGGTAAATAAATGAATGGTATGCATATCATTATTACAATGTATGTATATATTATTGCTGGACCGGAATGGGCTGGAGTTGAAATGAAGGTTTTTCCTTTGGATGAAAGGAGGGAGAAAGAGCCGGCGGGTTTTTCATCTCTTTGTATACATACATATACTACATACATACATTTTACATGAGCTGGACTCTCTCTTTCTTCCTGCATGCTTCACATTAAAATTTTTGACACAGAAAATCAAGAATTTTTTCATTTTCCGCCTATAGCAAAAGTATCATCATTGATCTTTCTTCATCTTGATTCTCAATACAATATTACACACTACATACTACACACATGAGCATTCTGTGTATTTACAGTCTATAAATGATGGATATGTCTCTAGCTCTCTTTCTCTCTCTCTCTCTCTCTTCAATCTAGAAATCTCCACCTTCCCCTGGAAATTTCTGCCACTCAGGGCGAACGCTTTCCATCAATTGTTTCTATAATTATACACTTGGTGCTCTGGTTCTGGCTTTGGTTCCGCCATCCACTACCCACTCAAAACGCGAGGATATTACAAAGTATTACATTACAACTTACAACACAACTGCATGCGGACTGCGGTTTGCTCCGTTTCGTTTACTTTTCAATGCTCAATGTTCAACTCAGCTTTGAGCTGAAAAGGGAAGTTTGTATATGTATATAAGGTACAATGTATAGGAGTAGGAGTAACTAGTTGGTGTTGTGACTTTGGCTTTGTGGAGAGAGGAAACCTTAAATATTTATGATAACATGTGATGTGTGATAGGCCAACTTTCCGTTGAAATATTAGTAATTTCATGTTTCGTCCACATAAATGCTTCTCTCTGCAGCCAGTCGGAAAGCCTGAGCAAAGTTGGATTGGATTAAAGATATTTCTCTCGCTCGCTCTCTCTCTCTCTCTCCTTTTAGACCAAATTACTTTGATACCCGCGGCAAGTTATGCTGGAGAGTTGGATGCATTATACATACATGCTGTACATTTATGTACATATGTTGAGGATTGAATCGGTCCGTATGTTCGCTGTTTTGAGTTGAATTTCGATTTGAATTTGGTTGTTGGTTCCTTTGCCGACTCTTTCATCTGCGTTTATTTTTATTTTTACCTTTACCGTTTCCTATTCGTACAATTCAAAGTTCTACACAGGATAATGTTTTTGTACTTTGTAGCCGAGTTTAACTTGCAGCCATCCAGAAAATAGTTTTGTACTTTTGAGCATTAGTTTTAGTTTCAGGTATTTTGAATTTCATATAGTTGTCTATACATTTTACATACCGCATACAACTTTTTTTGTAAACCAAAAAGTTGAAATTGTGTACAGTGTACAGTGTAAGTAAGTATGTAAATATGCAGAATTTTGAACCAAAGGATGACATTTCATCATTTCCATCATACGTTTACGTTTTACGTTCAAGCATAGATTTTTAATGATTTATCTAATGAAACATTATAGAGGGAAGGAAAAATAGGCAATTACCATCTGCATTAATGGTAAATTATTAAAAATCTATAATGAACCCACGTAGATTTGTAAGATGGGCCATAAAATCATGGCTGTGATATGGGAAAAGAAAAACACTTAATTGGCACTCACTCACTAATATTTTTATAGGTATTGAATTTTGAATGCTGTACAGGTATACTCAAACTATCGACAAGGTATTGTACACAATACATAATACATAATAGATGAAAAATTCTTGTCCAACACCAATACCAAGATCAATACTAAAGCAGACAAATAAATATGACGACGACAACAACAACAAGATGAACAAGAAAAAACATAAAGCATTATAGAACTGTATAATATAGAAACGAGCTAAGTGTCGGAGCTTTGACTTGCATTATTTTTTACTAAAAAGAGGTGTGGTTCAACTTGCTCTTGGACTTGGTGCTGGATGCTGGAGTGCAAGTTTGAGGTTCATTTCTTTTTCTCATTCCATTAAAAGGACAAAACGAGGCGGTTTTGTAATGTGTTTTTCTATGTACTAGGTATGTTGTTGGGTTGTTGTTGCTGCCGCTCTTGTCGTTTCTTCCTTCCGCCAAATCTCAGAGTCGCTCATAAATATTTTATGAAGCACTGGCTATCAATACATTAGTAATAATGCATATTGGTTGTCTCCTCATCATTACACAACATTCAGAAACAGATTATAATGGCCACATACGTTTTACATACCTATATACGCTTTCTTTCCCTTTGACTTTGTCCATTATCTATTATCCGCCGAACCTTAACTTTGCACAATTTTTAATGCTTAACGGGCCCCATCGTGGTTTATTCTTTATCTGTTCAACCTACATGATCGAAAAAATCAAAGATGCATTACACTTTTATGTGGTAATTAATTTTTCGCTTACATTTCATGTTTAGGAGAGTAGATTCCTTGCTTTTTCTTTGGCATGCGTAGCTTTGCTGATTTTTGGAGTATCTTTTGTCTTTTGTTGGATTGTAGATAAGCTATGGAAAAAATCTCATTTTTTCAATTTTCTGTCTTTCTAAGTACCTTTATTTTCGTGGTAGGTAAACTGTTGACCAGGTCAAGATTCACGATAGTGCCGTAATTTAAAATGCATCCGTGGAAAAAATCGAAAACTTTGAAACAGAACTTGAAATCGGACAAAACGTTCAATCCCTGATGTATTAATTTTTTTTTCTTTTTATGCATAATACGCACATGCCGGAATTAGAAGAAGAAAAAAATTGTTACACGTCCAATTTTTATTCATCCATTCTTATATACCTTGTGCTTTTCCAGGTGTTTCACACTTTCAATAAAACAAATGCAAAGAAAATTGTCATGTAATGGACTTTTGTCACAATGATACACACGTCCACACTTATTCGTTGCTGCCCTACTCCTCCTCCCATCAGAATTGCTTTTCACTATTGTCAATAAAAAATGCCGATATCTACAAACTACAATACCTGTACATTGTACATGATACATAGTACACATGTGACTGAAGAAACTTTGTTCTCTGCTTCAATAACAAAATTTATACTGCATCGATTGCAACGCACAAGGCACAAGACAACAAAGCAAAACATGTGGATAATACTATTCTACACAATCTTATCTTGCAATACAGTAACATACTTTCAGGTAAGGAACAAAGTATTGAAATTAAAGGCTTCATAATAGATGGTAGCGTATTGACATGGCCTATAATTTTGTTAGTCACAATCACAATGAGCATCCTCTCGTAACTATTGTAATACCTGCTTTTTATCATCGTATACATTGTATGCACAGAGGATATGTAAACTTACTTAATAGTTTACCACATGTTTCAAGGGACAAGTTGCAAGTTGGTTCCAGAGTCAAGCTTAAAATAGAAATCAAAGGCACTTAAATATCTGTATGCATACATAATCGCATCATAATCCATCCGGATAATGAAACGACAATGAGTGGAGAGGCTCTCGCAACATTTCATTAAAGACATTATTAGTGCATGAATCGGTGTAAACGAAATTTGTCTGTTCGATACTCGATATGGTAAACTCCATTCGTCACTGTGATAATGCAATTGACTGACTGACTGGCTGACTTGCTGGCTGCCGCCGCAGATCCCATTTTCAATGTTCAAGATTTGCTCACTCTGGAATTTTGACACGGTCTGAGGCACAAGACTCCAGAGAACAAGTAGACGGATGCCTGCCTACCTGTATAATATATTGTACATACACATGTAGCATATTATTACATACAATGTACAATAACTTATCTAATAAACTGCATAAAGTACTCGCATCATTTTCAACAAAGCACTGACCATTGTTACAAGTAACGAACGAAAGGAAGAAAGCAAAAAAGAGATAAAGTAGTTAATAGAGCAATAGTTCGTACATTGTATGATATTATGAGGTTTTTTGTACATAATAACATGTACCTACTATGTATAATGTATGCAAGCACGCATCAACAGAAAAGAACATACATAGAACAAAAGATAAAAACAGGCCAGAATTAGTGTGTAAAATCAGTACAGCTATGAAATATCAAGTCTGAATGCATATTATTCTAATAGGTATTACACAATAACTTTTAGTGTCTATTTTACATCCTGATTTACACTCCAAGTCTGCTATTCAAAGTACCTATCGTGTTTATTTACTCATTATACTTGTTCTGTATTTCATATCTATGTATACTGTATACCTTTATCTACTCATGTGTATTTAGTTTTAGAACCGTGTAAAAGGTCCTGTCCAAAGACATTGACAGGCTGGCTCGCTCTTTTTATTCAAGAGAACGATGAAAATGAAGAGAGCATGTATGTATGTGTGTGTACAATGAGCACTGAGCAGTGTTAACTCCCTTCTTCTTTGTCCAATCTTCTGTTTTTTCTTCGTTCTACTATAAGCTGGAGAGGAAAAACGGATTGAAAAAAATCTATCGTTCATTTACTGATTCATGTTTCAATACCCGAACAAGATAATAGGAAAATGAAGGGCAGAACCGTGTACCAGTGCTTTAAACTTAAATATTATCAGTATACCTGCATAATAATATTAAGAATGAAGCTTCGTAACATTGTAATTTTTTCCTTCTACTGGTTATTCCTGAGTATGAGATGAGTATGAGTCTGAATAAAAATGAAGTGGCGGTCTGTTTCATCGGACGGTTGGCAAGAAAAACTAAATGCAGGAATTTTCAAAGCATTGTTTGCAAGTAAGATGCAAATATGTAAATTACACGGAATTTGTTATGAGCAGAGATACAGTACACTAATGTTGGATTATTCACATCTTTATCAGTCTGATTGAAGATTGTATATATAAGCAAGGTACAATAACAATCTTCTCACTACCTCAATTCATGTACTGGTGTATCGCACAGTTCAATAAATTCCTCAAAATTTGTAATTTTTTCCTGTATATAAAAGTGCGAGGAGTATTTTTTGAGACATTGATGATTGGTTACCTATTCACAAAATGACGAATTGCTGAACATTTTTCAAAATAAGAAGGATTATTTGACCAGGGGACGAATGGAAAATATATGGGCATGTTTCTTCCAAAATTTTTAAAATTCTTACACGGAATGCATTGAATGTGTACAGTGTACAACAAATGTTAATGAGAATGAGAGTCTTCACCTCAGCCTTTTGAATCGAACAGTGAGATGAGAGGAGATAACTTGTAATTAAATCAATAATAATTATACATGTGGTTGCATCGAAAAAACTAAATATGTTATACATATATGTTATGCAGCTTATACATATGTATTTGTGCATTCCCAACAAAATAAAGAATGTGAGCTCTATGGAAAGGTCATAATTAATCGTGTTAGTTAGTAATACAGAGTGCACCGTGTTTTTAGGAAATTATACACAAACACAAAAATTATAGGTTGCTTCCTTTTCCCGTCAATATTGGGAAAGCTATAGGAATTTTTCAATAAGTTGATTGGTACTCTGTCCAATCCAACTCCACAACTCGAGCTTATATACAACCTGCAACTTACAATTATGTCTACATTCCCTCCATCCCCATTGCATACACATAAGCAGGACAGGAACAACAAAAACATGATGATCAAACCATGTACAATGTACAATGTACAACGTACAAGCACAAATTATCGAATATCCACAATCTCCTCATACAAGGTTCATCTTCATCTTCACCTTACCACGAACTTTTTATTCCACACCATTAAGTATAAACTTCTTGTATGTACATCAGATATCCACTTGAAAATTCGGGATTTCGATTTTTCAAAGTCCAACTTTAAAGAAGATGGTCAAAGTTGCTTTTTTTCTTTCTCAAACCTCAACCCGGACTGTCGATTGTTCTCATCAGCCACATTCATACTGTAGGATCGTTCGGTGGTGGAGGAATGTAAGAAAGGACTAAACATATGTAAAACTGTGTAGGTACCTTTTATTATGCGTCATGCACCTACATACATGATATAGCCATGGTGGTATAGACATAAGTGTTCACCATACATACCAGTGTTTCATACTCACATTTTATTTACCTTTTTCCGCAGCTCGACCTTACAGCTATGCGTCTATATGCACTATAATGCGTTTTCATGTTTTGACTCGCAGTGGGCCAACTAATTAAACGGAGGGAAAAGAAAAAAACAAGGGTAGGTTGTTTTTCATTAGGCTGCGTGTGCTATTTTCATCCGTCCGATTTTTTCCTACCCACATACACAATGAAATGGTTTAGACTCCTCAGTTCACACTCCGTCGTTTCGTTTGTTACATAATGAGGGTGCAAGTACTTGTGAATTATCTTACTGTACGTAAGTATGTATGTATTTTATGATGTGTTCTCAGTTCTCAGAGCACAAACCAAAACTAGGATCAAGACGAAACGTCCTATATTGTATTGTTGGAATAAAACAAAAACCATAGACTGACTGGCTTCAAACGTTCATCTCTATATGTTGGAGTACATATGATGTGTAATACAGGTAACGTACGTGAGTTTTAGACCTAAAAACCACTATAAAGATGCTATGCATGCATCAACTATCAACCCAACCGGTGATTACTTTTGACTCTTGGTATTGTTCCCTTCTGCTTGATAACCACTAACCAACCCAAACTGATCATTTTGGAGGTTTGAAATTTGAAGATAGGGCTAGAGACTATAGATATTAAGTAATAGATGCATATGTACTTTTACAATACTTAACCTACCAGTCTTATTTTTCATTCAACATCATTCAGAACACCGAAAACCAACATTTATATTATGTGGAATATTAACTTTTGGATTGGACCTGGTTGACTAATGATTTACATGCAAAGTTATTGTTGTCATAAGAAATGACAATTTGCTTTTGCTGTGAAAAATTCAGAGGTCTACAATCTAACCAAAAGCAGGCCACTGCTTTTGTAAACAATTCACGGCAAAAAAGAAGTAATTAAAAAATTCCGTGACAACGATTGAATTAAAAAAATATTTAACAAAATGAACAATAGAAACTTCAACATTATGGC